>JAOVYX010011818.1:0-33014 GCA_035668315.1 Drosera spatulata
AGATGGTTAAGTTCTCATCTTCTTGTGATTGTTCAAATGCATTATATGACTCGAAGTTTGGAGTTTCTATTGAAAATAATACAGAGTTGAGTTCGTCAATTTGACTTTGCAATCCTATTTTCTTCTTGAGTACGGTGTTGGTTATGCACAATGGTTTGAACCATTTTTTCCAAAGACATAGAACTTGAATCTTGTGAGTATGGTCTTAAGGATTGACAATACAAATGGTCAAGAGAATGCCTTTGTGAAAAGTCCAAAGAATTGTCTGGCATTGAAGAATTAAAATCTTGATATACCTTATGATGATAACCTTAATGTAAAGAAAAGTAAGAACACAGGATTTTATACTGGTTCAGACACTTGTTATCAACTGATCAACGAGAGCTTAGTCCAATCTTCCCTTGGTGACCGTTGTAGTCAAGCCAAGACTTCACTATCTTCTTGTTTTTGGCTTATAGGAAAACCCCTTTACAAGTTCACAACTTGCTAAAGGCTAAGAACCTAAATCTTTGCACAAATCCTTCTTTGGACTCTGCTGCAGCTTCTTGTTCTTCAGAGCAGACTAGTGAACCCCTTCTTCCTGATTCTTCGTGTCAGCTCACTCGGATGATTGCATAATGATTCTGATTTTTCTTCTTTCTGAGAGAGTTCAAAATATCATCCTCCACCTTCTTGTCCTCTGAGCTCCTTTGATCCCTTTTATAGGCTCAGGGGATGAGAACCCGTGACTATACTCTTCAGATGACAGCTTTGTCTGTTTGCTCATAGTAACCCCATCACTGATGTTGAGAGACTTGGTTTAGCTTTTATGTTCCTAGTATAGATTCTCCATACGTCAAATATTCGATTTGACCGATTCTTTGATCTTGTCCAACCTTGCAATCAGCTCGGCTGCATTCAATCTGCTGCCACTCAGTCTACACCTAGTACCGTTGAGATCTCGTCTGCACTCGGTCACTGCTGCAGCCCCGTATGCACCCAGCACTGCTACAACCTTTTCTGCATTGCTGTATTGGCTCTTGTCAACAAGGTTGATCCTACATCCTGAAGCATTTGCAGGCCTTTTGCTGTCCATGTATGTCTCAGCTGGTTTGTTGAAATCTCCCTGTAGTAGTCTACATCTGGTGGCCCACAATGCTCTCCATCTGTGACCGTTTGCTCTTTCGCTTCAAACCTAGATTGTAGATTACTAACCTGATTTCCAACCCAAGCACACTAACTACATCATGGTTTTACACTTAAGTTTTGTTCATCAATTTTTATACAAATGGAGAGATTACACATTCCTATCAACCTCTAATCCCTTAGCTGATACGACATGTCCTATCGCGATTCCTCATTCAACCATAGATGGCATTTCTCATAATTTTACACCAAATTGGTTTCAATGCATCTGTTTAGCACCATTTCAAGATTTTCAGGCAATTATCAAATGAATCGCCACACACCGTAAAATCATCCATGAAGACCTCTATTATATGTGAAATATAATCAGAAAATATAGACATCATACACCTCTAAAAAGTTGCAGGAGTATTGAATAATCTAGAAGGCATACGCCTATATGCATAAGTATCTAAAGGACATGTAAAAGTTGTCTTGTCTTGATCTTCTAGTGCATTTACTATTTGACTATGTCCATAAATACAATCAAAAAAATAATAGTGTGACCTTCCAACTAACCTTTCGAGTATTTGATCCATAAAAGGTAATGGAAAATGATCTTCCAGGGTTGCTGAAATCAATTTAAGATAATCCATACAGACTCTCCATCCGTTTTGACTTCGGGTCCTGATCGTTGCTCTACTTTCTTTGTCCACAATAGTTAAAGGTGTATTCTTGAGTACTACAGGAATCGAACTGACCCACTGAGAGTCTGTAATTGGATAAATCACTCCCGTATCGAGTAATTTCAAAATCTCATTTTGGACAATCCCATTATAGGTGGATTTAATCTTCGTTGAGGCTCGTGAGATGGTTTTACGTTGACTTCTAATAAAATCTGATGCATACAAGTGGAGGTACTGATTCCTTTAATATCAACGATTGCTCATCCTATTGTAGTTTTGTATCATTTTAAAACATTGACCAGATCTTCTTCTTAGGGTAATGTTAATTGAGTTGAGATAATAATGGGTATTTAAGTCTCATCTCCCAAGAAAATATTTTTCAATTGAGCTGGTAAAGGTTTTAGTTCTAAATCTGGGGGGTCTTTACCGAAGGTCGGATTCTATCGTGACTTAAAGGTAATTCTAGAGGCTTAACTTGGTCATTACTTTTACAATTTTTTTCTAAAAATGACAAGTTATGGTTATCCTCTCCAATTTGAAAATCTTCTTCCTTCAAATCGAAACTCATAATGTTTTGCACAAATTCGTTATGATTGAAATTAAATTATTCATCCTCAAATGACATGAACAAATTAATTGTGCAGATAGAGAATCCCCGATTGTTTGGATATTTCATGGCTTCATAAATATTAAAATATATTTTATCGCAATCAAATTCCATGGACAATGTACCACTCTTCATATCAATCTTTGTATTGGCAGTCTTCAGTAATAAAATTGGGGCATGATTGCTAGAGTGATATTGTCCTTTATAAGTATTACGCACATAAAAATCTGTTGAAAATACAAGATCATTTACTTTAACCAAAACATCATCAATAACGCCCATAGGATGTGCTAAGGACCTATCTACAAGCTGAATTACAACCCCAATTGGTTGTAATGGTCCTAATTTCAAAGAATTATAAATTAATATAGGCATCACATTAATTGACGTACCTAAATCAATCAAGCATCCTGTAAATTCCGCACCCCCAATTGTGCAAGGATTAGGGAATATTCCAGGGTCCTTCTGCTTCTCAGGAGCTTCTTTTGTAATACAGCTGGTACATTCTCCCCTACCATAGCAAGCTCATGACCTTCTAGCTTCCTTTTCTTGGTACAAAGCTCTTTCAAAAATTTCGCACAACGAGGTACTTACTTTTTTGCTTCCAACAATGGAATATTCACTTCAACCTTCTTGAATATTTCAAAAATATTATTTTCAAATTGTTAGGAAAGGGTGCATTTACAACATGTTTGATCACAGTTTGGTCAGATTCATTTTTCTCGGTAAGTTGTTGCTCATCATGATCTCCGTTATGATCATGATAATGGCCATGTCGAACTTCTAACTCTGCTTCAATTTCATTTGATTTCTACTCTACTTCTTTCAACTCTTGACCACATCTAAGCATATGGGCTTTCATATTTTCTGTGGGATTTAAGAGTTGAGGAGGGAGTTGGTTTGATAATTGATGTTTTAAATGATTCATTTTTGAGGTTAATTGGCCTACTTTATTTTTAATATTTTGGATAAAAGAATCAATTTGCCTTTGCATATTTAAAACAAAATCGGCCAGATCTCTAGTGGTGTTATGTAAGCCCTCATGTAATTCCACTTGTGAACTTGCCAACTTCTTCACAACATCCTCAAATGCCGCACCATCTGAGTTGTTCTGATTATTCTTGATAAAACCTGTCACAAGGTGCTAAAAATTAAAATGTTCCCACTACTTCACACAACAAAATTTTAATAATAATGTAGAAGTGATAACCACAAGTCAATCCCACAGAGAACGGTCTTTTCAGATTTTGTGAATGAAAGTACTCATCTATCAATTTTCTTTAAAATTGGGGGGTGGTTTTGTTGGTAAAAAGAGTAGAAATAGAAAAGACAATTTAAGTAAAGAATTTTTTATTTTTGTTCAAAAGTGTACTTATTAGAGTTAGTAAAATATATGGCAATCGTAATTTTTACTGTTAATGGATTCAATCATCGACTAGCATTTCATCTCATGTTCATTTATGATAGGTGTTTATAATAATGTAGTACAAAAAGAGAGTTGTCGAAATAAGCTATTGGTTATAATAAAACATGGCATAATCAAACTAACACAATTACTATATATCAAAATCAGAATATAACATAGATTAAATATGCCACATTATGAATATTTCTCTAACATCTCATGACATTGACCTAACATAGATCAGCGCCATATCATGCTTACATTCATATGATTATAGGTTAACCAAAAGAATGACATTAACCCATAAATTTTCTACTATCATCAACCAAAAGAGAATGGCTTGACTGTATATATACTTCTCCTGTGTACTAAGGTTATTAATCATAATACATAGAATCAATAATTAAGAATAAACCAACACATAAACATGATATCATAAGTCTTAAACGTGAAATTACCGAATACAGAAATCACGTCTCATAAAAATCCATGAAAGACTTCCAACTACTATGCCATACTAGAGTTCTACGCTACCATAGTCATGAATAAAGATGACAACTTCAACAGACAATCTAAAGAAGTCATTACTACACAACTAGAGAAGTAGTATAAACCCAACAAGCAATGATAATTGGCCTACAAACAGCCGATTATAACTCCACTATGATGATGATCCAACACAGCGAAGATAGGAACCGTCTAAGATCAACCTCTCGTAAACGGCATCAAGAGAAGACCAATTCGTCGTAATTCCGGCCTAATCTTTGATGAAAAGCCTTGATAAAAGTCATCAGTTTCTAGATCTTTGGGAGTGGGTATATATAGGAAATGTGAAACAAGCGAAATCCCACAAAAATAGCAAGATACGATTATGCATTTTTTAGGGGATGCATTGGCTTGTCCCAAAGAAAAAGAAAACACACAAGAAGAAACAAGAACAATGTAAAATGCAAAAGTCAAAACAACTAAATAAACAAGTGTCACATTTCATATTTCCGCAAGCCATTTCATCATACCCTTTTCGCCACACTACATGTAACTATCCTCACATCTCTAGATGATCTCTAAGGCACCACTCTCCTACCCACAATAATTGTGAGGATCATATCAACACTCTCATATCATACGCAAGGATAAAAGTTCAACCCAATTAAGACAACCAGCTATAAGCATTCGCATACTAGCCACCTTCTTACCTGAACCAAGTGTATATTGCTTCTCATTTCAATGTTAGGATAGGACCAAAGAAAATAACATAGTAGGTGAAAGGAGGTCAGCTATTTGGTTTGTGGAGTTAGGGTGCAAAGGTAGGAATATGGTACGAGTCAAGACATTAGCGATCAATACATCCATCCCTTAAGGCATTATGCCTTTACAAAAAGAACACCAAAAGTACTGAACCAAACAACTTCTTCGACTCACCTACTTTATTAGGGTTGATAATTTCTCGAAATAACAACATGAACTTCTCTCTCTTTTTTTTTTTTCTTTTCTTTTCTTCTTTTTTGAACGATAAAGATGACTAACGATACAAACATACAGTCCGAGCACATTGTGGTCATATTACAACATAAGAAGTTAACCATCCCAAATTCGTCGCCTTGACTCGTTCATGTAATAAGTAATAAGGTTCAAAAGGATTTTTTTTGTGGAGTTTAATGGCATGTGTAGTATAGAATCACTCCAATGAGAGGTAGAAGGATACCCAATCAAAACCATATATATGTATCACATAAAATACGACATAAAAAGAAGAAAAAAATAGGGAATTATAACCTTAGGTCGGGAAGGCTTATAGGGTTATGGCTACACAAACAAATGGAATAAATAATTTACGATGCACACCTCTCCGCTTTACCACTAGCAAGTAGCAAGTACCTTAAGCTCATTTTGTTTTAAGAGTCTAGCCCTATAGTTGCCCTCACATCCCATATTTAATTGCCCCCCATAAACATGCCTTTACTAGAGATGCAAATCTAACGATACTTTGGACAACAAACTGTTATGTAGCGAGATGGGTTTCAACTTAGGCCATCTTTTATTCTAGTATGACACTTGTATAATTTCTTTATTTCAAGTTGACACATTTTGCATAATTCCTAACATCTCTTGTGTAAGTTCTTCTACTAAAGCAAAATTTTTTTACTAATTCCTAACAATTTTTATTTTTTTTACTAATAAGACCCAAGTACAAAATATATATGACATCACGACAAATAACTAACTATATTGACTCAATAAAATAAAAACTGATTCAAATGTACACAACTCCTCCCCCAAACCTAAATCACATAATGTGCTGAATGTAAAAATAAGAAAATAAGAATCAGAGGACAATACTCACAAAGTTGCGTGTCCGTTTTAGAAGGAAGACGATAGATACCACCTCTGAAAAGTATTTGTAACATTCTGCAACGAAATTCTTCTTGTAGCTGCAGGTTTCTTGTTAACTGAATCTTCACACTCCTGCTCTCTCTTTAGCTTCACAAGTTTTGTTTTCTTTTGGAACCAATTTTGGAACCAATAGAATCCTCGTCTTTTGATTCCACTTTTCACTTTTCTCCATAGAACTCAAATCCAATTTCGAAAAGAGCCAAAACTCTTTCACTAGGAAAACTACACAATGAAATACTATAGGTAGCACTAAAAATTTTTCAGGATTATCAGGAAATAATAGCGAAAAATAATCACCATGATATTGAAATTACAAGAATAAGCAATAAATCCATGTCCAAGTATATTAACCTTAATACATCTTTTAGCACTTAAATTATGTCCTAAGGCTATAGCAATAGGTGTAATTAAACCTCCAAAGACTATAGGTCCTTGTCGATTTAAAGCAAAATTATGCCAACAACGAACTAAGTGGGATGCATAATCAATGTTCTTTCCGTTGTATGTTCCCCATAAAAACATAATCTAATCCTTCCTTAATTTTTCATGCTCAGATTGTCCAAAATGGTATGGCACATTAATTGTTGAAGATAATGGAATGTTGGGTTATGGATCATAGAAGCTACTATAGTTTGCTCATCAAAAGTGCTTCTACCAAAAATAGGCTTTCAAAATTTTTGAAAATTCCCTTCTACATTTTCCGATGGTTGTCTATCTCCTTTTTTCATAAACCCCGCAAAGTTCATTCAAATCATAAACAGTTATTACATAAGGAGTATTGAAAATTTGAAAAGCAATGAAACCAAATTCAAGATACTCTTCTGTTTCGATATTGATTTTCAAGGTGCTCAAAAATTTCAGAGGTACTCGTTTGCAGGTTGCCCATCTCTCGCTTGCAAAGTTCTCCCATTTAGCATTTTTCAGCATCACATCGTCAATAGGCCTAGTCGGACAAGAATGTCTTTGTCCAGATATTGCGTTCCTTCAATTCCCATTCTAACTAATCGTTTGTAACGTTATTCATCCTCTTTCTTTGAAAATTGAACTCTGTTTAGTTGTGCCGTGTAATGAGCTGTCGGTTTTATGATCGCCGCGTACAAATGGGGAATGTCCCTTAAAGTTTTGGGCTTCACTTGATCGCCATATCAACCTTCAATCAAACAATTAACAAAACTTGTAGAGTGACCAATTATATCAACGGACCATGGAAATCGCAATCATTCATCAATCTAATCCAAATTGTCGCTAGCATATAGAATCCATTTATCATTACCAAACATCAAATCCATCATGAAGCACAAAAAATCAAATCAATGATAGTTTTTCCTCGTTTCATCACAATCCCCCAAACCCTTATTTTTATAGGTTTTATTGAACAACGAAAATCAAGCATCTCAATTCCTTTCAACACATAAGTAGCGTCATTAACAACGTTACGAAATTAGTTTAGATGCAATAGACTACAAAATCCAAGAAATTTCAATTGTACCTCTAGATGATTTTGATAGATCTAAATATTGACGAGATTGTTGATAGACAAGTGTTTGGTGAATTGCTATTTTCACTTTGCACGTATTGGAGTTGATTTTGATGAAGATTAGATGTTTTTGGTGGATTTTCGTCGTTAGGGGTCGTGGAGGAATCAAATAAAAGGGAAGAAAAGGGAGGGATCTCGTGTTTTTAAAGTAGATTTTTGGCCGTGCATGCCCTGCCCGTCCATGCTCAGGGTGTTCTAGTTTGACAGGTGGCAAGACCCGTGCATCATGGGCACGGCCTGTGCTAGGGTCATTTTCAGGAATTTAATTTTTTCCTTTTTCAACCTTAAATTGAGTTTTTGCAATCTTTCATGGTTTCTATTTGCATTTTTCATCAAATTAGACCTCGAACAATGCAAACATTTCTGGTTTCTCTTCGTTATTACTTCTTATTTCCAAAACTACAACTAAAATTTAAAACACATGGGGTTGCCTCCCATGAAGTGCTTTTTTTTAATGTCGCTAGCTTGACCATATAAAGCAATTCAAGCATGAAACATATCAAATTCTTGACAAAGAATTGAATAGGGAATCCAAATTTGAAAAACTTCCTCTTGATAATTCCACTCTCTAGAATTCTCCAAAATATCATTCTTGATCCATATGTTTTTCATCCGTTGTCCCTTCAAATTGCACCTCGAAACACGAGAAAAAGAAAATCGATTAGTTACAATGTTAGCTTGATAGCAAAACAATTATTATTCTTCTTCTTGCTCATTCGACGTTTTCTTCCTTGAAAGACCATAAAAATTGGAGACACACTTTCTTTTGGGATGTCATTGTTGATAACAGCATGCAATTGCTCATAATCAAGATTCCCTTTTTCAATCACAACCCAGTCCTCATTTATTTTCTTAACATTAGCATCAATCTTTGAAGTTCCTTCCTCATTTTCTATGACATAAATTGTCTCCTTAACTACGTCATCTTCCAAACAATCAATTAAAACATTGTCACGAGTAACATTTTAATCACCAGTTCAGCCATTTTAAAAATTGGAAAGATCTCACCAATAAGTCGATTAGGAGCCTTTTTAGATGATGCTTCACCTCGTACAATTGGTGAACTTCGTTCTTTAAGCTCACAAACAATATTTTGAACTTTTTCTCCTATTTTTCGTCCACTCCTCGTTGCATGCAAGATAATTAATTCCTGCTGTATCAACAAAACAAAAAGAGAAAAACAATAGAAGACAACTTAATTTTCACCTTTCCCCGACAACAGTACCAAAATTTGATAAAACCCGTCGCAAGGTGCTGTAAATTGAAATATTCTTACTACATCACACAACAAAATTTTAATCACAATGTAGCAATGATGAGCACGAATCGATCCCATAGAGAACGACCTTTTCAGATTTTGTGAATTAAATTGCTGATCTATCAATTTTCCTTAAAATTAGGGGGTGGTTTTGTTGGTCAAAAGAGCAAAAATAGAAAATACAATTTAACTAAAGATTTTTTATTTTTGTTTGAAAGTGTACTTTTCAGAGTTAGTAAAATATATGGCAATCGTAATTTTCACTCTTAATGGATTCAATCATCGATTAGCATTTCATCTCATGTTTATTTTCATGTCGTCTTAATGGTAAGGTATGAAAAAAAAGAGAGTTGTCAAAGTAAACTATTGGTTACCATGAGGCATGCCATAATCAAACTAACGCAATTACTCTATGTCAAAACGAGAATCTAACATAGACTAAACATGCCGTATTATAAATATTTTTCTAACACCTCATGACATTGACCTAACACAGATTAGCGCCATATCATGCTTACATTCATATAATTAAAGGTTAGCCAAAAGAATGACATTAACCCATAAATTTTCTACTATCTTCAATCAAAAGAGAATGGCTTGACTGCATACATACTTCTCTAATTTACTAAGGTGATAAATCATAATACATAGAATCAATAATTAAGAATAAACCAACATATGAACATGATAACATAAGCCTTGAACGTGAAATTACTGAATACAAGAATCACGTCTCACAAAAATCCATGACAGAGTTTCAATTACTCTGCCATACTAGAGTATTACGCTACCATTGTCATGAATGAGGATGACAAATTCAACAGACAATTGAAAGAAGTCATTACTACACAACTAGAGAAGAAGTATAAACCCAACAACCAATGATAATTGGTCTACAAATATCCGATTACAACTCCGCTATGATGATGATCAAACAGAGCGGAGATAGGAACCATCTGAGATCAACCTCTCGTCAATGGCCTCAACAGAAGATCAATTTTTTGCAATTTCGACATCATCTCTAATTATAAAAGTCTTCACTTTCTAGTTTTTTGGCAGTGGGTATATAGGAAATGTAAAGCAACATAAGATTGTGCAGTTTTAGGGTACGCATGGCACGTGCTTGGGTGGCACGGCCCATGGCAGGGCACACGGCCTGTGCTTGATTTCCTTTTGCATGTGCCCAGGGAACTCCATATCTTCATGTTGCACGGCCTGTGCTTGATTTGCACGGCCCATGCCTGATCATAAACTGACATACTTAGATTTTAAAGCTTCAATGAATGATAAACACATCTCAATGCATTCACGATCGACCAGAAACTTTAGAAAACCAGCTACAAATCCTCTTTCAAGTAGCTCAGGATCATAATCACTCAAAACTCTTCATTCTTACAAGAAAAACAAGAAAAACTCTAAATAGTAAAGGAAACTAAAATGACTCAAACTAAGACTAAAATAGACACAAACAAGAAACTAACACTAAGAAAACGATGTATGTTTACACAAACATCAATTCCTATGAGGACGAGGTTGCCGAACCGCATAAAATCCTAGAGGATTTTTCTGTTTTTGGGGTACGACAAGGACATCTTTTTGTCCTCCCCAACCAGAATTTGATTGATTCCTCCATGGTTGATCATAATTTGTTGCCCATTGGTTCTATCTTGGCTGAGTTGGTGGGCCTGTGAACCCTACAACATCGATTTGTTCTTCACAAAGAGTTGGACAAGAATCAATTGAATATGAATAATTTGAACAGATATCACAAGCCTTTACTTGTTGAGGTTTATTATTTAAAGATTGACCTAATAAATCAATAATGGTATCTAATTTCTTATCAGATATTGAACTTCCTCCAACCCCTTCTCTTTCCAATATAGCCCTTGAACTAAAATGTTGAGAACTTCTAGCTGAAGTCTTAATTAGCTTTCTTGCTACAGTTGAGGTTTTTTCTGTTAAAGCTCCACCACTTGCGGCATTAATCATATGACGGTAAAATGGTCGTAAGTCTTCGTGAAAATAAAGAATTAGCAAGTTGTCAGCTAGATTATGATGAGGACATCTCACACATAACCTCTTAAATCTTTCCCAATGCTAGTGCTAGATTATATTAAGTGTTGATTTTTGAAAACGAAGAAGATCGAGTAGAAATTAAGGAAGGGGAAGGACGTTCAAGATGCCTTGATTCAAAATCACTAATCACTTTTCAAACTTAAGTATTTTTTCTTAGTCCTACCTCTCCCAAATTTCATAAAAATTTCAAAACAATTTTTTTATAATATAAAATTCAGAATAAGTAAAAATGAAAAATTAAATCATATTTTCTGTTTTTTAAATCAAATAAAAATTCGAAAATAATAATAATAATAAAAATAAAATAAAATAAATTATTTTTTGAAAAGTTGTAGAACTAAATAATGATCGAAATAACCTAAAATAATTATTGACATAACGTTACCATTTCTCGCAATGACGCCATAATTTGACATGTCTGTTGTAGGACGTGTAAATTAGATATTGGAGTTCAGTCACTCACAATCTAACTAAGCTAATAATGTAGTAGTGGAAGTAGAGTCGATCCCACAGAAACAGTTACAATGAATTATTAAGGTTGTACTAATCACTAAGAAACTCTACTAGAATTATGAAAATTAAATTGTTTAGGGGGTTTTGTAAATGTAAAATAATTAAGCTAATCTAATCAACTTTATTAAAATAAAGCCACGCAATTGACTAGAGATATTGATTAAGATGTTTACTATTTTATTATAATGTGGGGAATTGATTAACTTCATTCTAACTTCATAGGATCACTCATGCATGGCTATCAAATAGATTCGTTATAATGAATGATTTGGTTGTAATCTAAAGGTCTTTTAAATCTCATTCACAAGAGTGTCAATTACCACAATGCACGTATAATCAACCTAATTTACTTATCTCTAACATATCATAACGCATGTGTATATTAGAAATAAATAAATTAAATATGCCAAACATGAATAAAAAAATGAAGCGCTCAAACTAATTCATTCACATACTATCAATCATAACTATTCATGATGAAATGCTCAAGTCATGATGTGTTATTTGCTACCATTTATAACTATAACGCATAGTTATTACCTAGGTCATGTCATCAATAGGTGATCAATCTAACTGATTTTGTAACTTTTAAAGAATTAAGGACACATTTCATGCATCATTCAATATAAACAAATCTGATTTTAGTGATCTACATCATCTCAAGTTCCTATTATGCTAAACTACATTAATCTATCCCTATTAACAAATTACTCATGCATAGGTTGAATCATCATCATGTACATGATAAAATCATGTATCATCAAGTTAATAAATAATGAAGAAACGAAAGGATAGAGATGGTACACGATTGGAGAATGAAAATCCAATGATAAAACGATGAAATCCAATGTCAAATACACCTTGATCCAATCCGTAGAGATGTGAAGAACAAATCCAGACTTTGGCCGTCCCAAACCCCCATGAAAACCCTAGAAAAGTACATCCTAATCTGATAAATAAAGAACATATTTATAGGAAAACATGAAACCCTAATAAAATCTAAGCAAAATCTAATGAAAAACGAAAAAATTTGGTAAAATATTCGTCATCACGATCGTGAGCATTGTGGTCTTCGAAATCTAGCATTCTGGCACAACTTTAGACAGTGTAGCCCTTATGATGGGCAATCCTTATATATCCTTATCATTTCAAAATCTACCATCTTCACCATCATGACTATCGTGACGGGGGTGGTCACGGTCGTAACGGACCCCAAAATAGTCAAAAATGTCATTTTTTTGCTCGGAACTCTGTTTCATCGATGGTATTCTTTATGTAGTCCTTATATCATCGTAACACACTTCCAATGACATCATTTGTACCTTCAAAATGGCCTCAAATCATAATCTATGCATTGTTAAACTTTTATGGATCATACAAGCTCAAAATAGCCTCAAACGTGTTGTGTTAGCTCCAAAATAGCTCTAAAAGTTTCCAAAGATCAATGTCATCATCTAACACATGTAAGCATCTTCAGAAATCATCGCAATCATCTTTAAATATCGTCAAATCATCACACTTCATCATGAACATTTTCAAGCTTTATTCATCCATTTACACGAACTGCCAAGAGTCACTTCTCTCGATCAAATCTACAATAAAAACACACAAACTGTAGTATCCAACCTCTAAAACCAATACTAAACTAAAAACAAGAAAAGAATATAACGCGACAAATGAAAGGTTTACCATAAATTGTTTTCACCCTTATCATCCTATCATCCTCAAACAAGCGTTTGATTTGAGATCTCCATTCCTGAGTTGAAGAAGATTCTAGAGAAGACCGTTAGCACCTCACGAAAAGGTTGGTCGAAGAAGCTTGATGATAAACTTTGGGCCTATCGTACGGCATTCAAAACACAGATTGGTACTTCACCATATCGTTTGATGTTTAGGAAGGCTTGCCATTTAGTGGTTTAACTTGAGCATCATGCTTATTAGGAAACCAAATTCTTGAACATGCAAGAGAAGGGGGAAAAGCGACTCCTTTAACTCATGAACTAGATGTGTGCCGTCGGGAAGTGTACTAGAACGCCAAGATCTACAAGGAGCGGGTGAAAGCATGACACGACAAGAAGTTTCTCAACCGAGAGTTCTATCGGGGACAAAAGATTCTACTCAACAATTATCGGTTGAGACTCTTTTCGAGTAAGCTCAAATTTTGATGATTTGGTCGCTTAATTGTCAAGAAGGTATTTAATGATGCCGTTAAAGTTGAAAGCAAAGTTTCAACCGTCAAAGTGAACGGCAACAAGGTGTATTTCACCATCACCACTCAACATGAAAGATCCTTGACAACCTTGACTACGTCGAGTTGAGGACATTAAACCAAGCACTACGTGGGTGGCAACCCACGAGGGAGTTTTCCTGTTTTCAATAAGTCATCTCTGACATAGTTAGTAGCCTATAGTGTTTCTTATTGTTTTATGTTGCTTTGTTTCATAGGAATCGAGTCAAGACATGCTCCAAGGCAAGAATACGATATTTTGTAGAGTGTCAATATGGAAAACGATCATCGAATTAGGTATGTGTCTAGTTTTCCTTGATTTTGATGATTAATGCTCGTGACAAAAGGTAAACGGTGTTGCACTCTAAGCACTCGGATGTACTTGCTTCCATGCCCGGGTGCGACCCCAAAACCCAACTCTCACCGATCCAGGTAAATGATTGAAGCGCCCAGGGATAGTTATGTCGCACGACTTGGCATGGATCTATCTGCCCAACACAAAACCATGATTAAGCGTGAAGAACCCAAGCGCTATGCCTCATGCCCAGGCACGATGTAATTTTACCTGTCTCAAAAACCAAACCCCCGAACCCCTTTCTTCATTGTATTTACTCACTTTGCATCAAACACTTTGTACCCATACATAACTGCACACCATGATCGTTTCCAAATCCGTATCCCCGCACTAAAATCTATATGAAACAAAGGTAAGTGCAACTAATCTTCGCATCTTTCATTTCGATAGATGGGATGATGGTTGGTTGTGTTGTATGGGTTAAGAGATAAGGGTTTGTGATCTTGATTTGATTTGGACTCATGATCATTATGTGGAGATGTATGGATTGAAGGATTGGGATGATGAATTGGATGGATCGGGATTGATCCCATTGTAAAATTGAGTAGGGTTAGGGTTTGTTTAAGTTTTTGATGATGAACCAAAATTCATCCACATAAGGTGTTCGATAAAATGTTACTTAGGGTTTTGTATAAGAAAAACAAGATTTTGGACTTGCGATACATCGCTAACACTTACGTTATCATGTATGAAGCCATTCATATCATTACTAGCGTGAATTCTATTCATTACACAATTCCATGGTACGTTACTAACGATGTGATGTTTAGGTACGATTGCCGACGAAAAAGATAAGGGCAAGGATGTCTTTATATCACGGAGCAAACGCCCCCCTCATGAGCACCTCTACCAATAAGTAACAACAGCTTAGTCCAGTCTTCCCTTGGTCATGACCGGTGTAGTCAAGCCAAAAGGAGGTTCACTAGTTCTTGTTTCTGGATTACAAGATTGCCCCTTTACAATAAGATCTTACTTGCTAAAGGATGAAGAACCTAAATCTTGCAGTGCTCTACTGCAGTTGTTGTTCTTCACTTGCAGAGTAATGAACCTTCTTTACAAATCCTGAATCTTCAATTCAGCACACGCACAGAGTCTTCAAGACTTTTTTTCTTTTGAAAGCTCTCAAAAGATTTTCAACTTTTCTCAGACTTATCAACCTTGTTCTCTGCGCTGTGAGTCGCCTTTTATAGGCTCAGGAAACCAGAACCCGTGACTGTACTATCTGATAGTGACAGCTTTGTTCTCTACTACAGCAGACTAACTTGGCTTCACCTTTTTTGATCCAGCAAACATCACCTTTGCCTCAGCTTCTCGTCTTTGACCCCTTCCTTGTTCTTTTCATTCTAGCACAACTCATACTATACCCAGCCTCATGCACCAGGTCTGCTGCACCCCTGTGCTGCACAGCCTTTGCTGCAATCTCGACTGCACCTCTGCTGTAGCCTGAACTACAGTCCTGTTGTCAGCCTCTGCTGTACCTTGGCTATATCAGCTCTGCTGCACAGTCTTCATATCCATCCTTTCTACAACTTCACTTGCACCAAGTACTGCAGTCTGTCTGCTGTAACTCAGCTCTCACTCAACAGCTTCGAGACCTCATATGCTTAGCCAGCTAGTGTAGCTTCGTCTGCACCCAGCATTGCACTCAATCTTCTACAATTCAGCTTGCATACTTACACTGCAATATGGCTCACTTCGCTTTGCTGCTGAAATTAGCCTTGAACACAGGAAGAGTCCTACATCATGAAAACTTTGAGACCTTTTGCTGTTGTATGTAATTGATTTTTGGCATGTAAATTTTAGTCCCTCTAGTAGTCTACACCACTTAGGTCGTCCGCACTCTACTGCACTTCTGTGCCCTGCTGCACTGCTGTACCCAGCTGCACTCTGCTGCATCTGCGGCCCTGGTCTACAACTACTAAACTAACTATTACATCCTAAGCATCTAATACATACATAATTTCTTCCTAAGTTTTGTTCATCAATTTCTATAAAAGTGGAGGGATTGCACATTCCTAACAATCTCCCCCTAAATTGATGCAAACAAAACTCCTAAGAGATTAAAATAGCAAGAACACTTATACATCCATTGCTAAGTGGAAAAATTTTACAGGAAGTAGAGGACTTAAATTTTATTCTAAGGATCAATCCTTCCGTCCTCTCTTGGAAGGATAGTCCTGTTGCAGAACCTTAGGCCATTTGTGCCTTTGGTTCTTCCTTTGTTGCGCTGCTGCTGACCTGGACACTTGCTCTGTTGCTCTACTACTTGACCCTTCTGCTGCAGACCTTGGAGCTGCCTCCCCCTGAGGCCTTGTCTCGTCTGCAAGTCTCCTATTAGACCTCTCTACTGCACATGTTTGCTCTTCTGCAGGCTTCTCAGACTTCTTCCCCTTTTTGTTTACATTAAAGCTCTGGGAGAGGTGTTTGATAGCTTCTTTGAGTGCCAAGAGCTCAGTTGCCATGTTGGTTTGTGCAACTATGCTTCTCCTTAGGGTTGCTTCCACTCTTGATTCCAAGAGAGTTAGTCTCTTGTCATTGTTAAGGATGTAACCCTGCAGTTGAGTTTGTGTGTCTTGTATGGTTTTCTGCAGTCTTCTGAACTTGGCAGCTTGAGCAGTATGCAGTTTGTTGTAATTTACAGTAGTTCATAGATAGTGTTGCTGACTGATTCCTGTGGTTTTCTGTGTTTTCCTTGTCACTGTTTAATGTAGACCATATAAGACATCAAAGTAGTGCTCCCTTTGGTCCTTCTCATTTGCTATCTCATCTGTAGTCTTCTACAGTACATCAATCACTTCTTTGAGGGCATCCGTTGTCCATTGCCTGATTTCATAGATATTCTTATCCATCCTCTGCAAATTTGTGTCAACACTTGCTGGAGATGCTTCTTGAGTTTTGCCGGTCTGCTTCCTCCTAATTGCAGACATGGTTCTACCTAATGTTGGTGTCTCCAAGTGTGGTTGGAGCTTTATGGTTTTCATCCCTAACTTCAAACTCCGCAGTGCTGTTTGTGGAGTCATTGGGATGTTTGTAGTGGCTCCATGGAGCAGCCCTTGAGAAAATCCAACTGAAGGGAGGTCTTCAATGGTCTATTGTAAACCAAATGATGATTGTAGAGTGAATTGAATGTGGATTGATGAGACTTCCCTTGGTTGACTTGTTGCTTCATGAACTGAGGGAGTGTCTTCTAGCAGATGTCTTCTGAGTGTTGATAGGGTCATTCCTTCGAAGTGTGTTCTTCTGTAGTCTGCTCTTCAACCTCAGGGATTTGCAATTCTTCAATGTCTTGCATCAGTTGTGTAAGTGAAGGTTGAGGTGTTTGCTCAGCTGCATGTATGGGCTCGTATGCAGGGACAGTTACCGTTAGCTCAACTACACTCAGCCGCTCTTATGGAGATGCTTTCTCTGCTGCAGACACCAAGATCATCTACTCGTCTGTAGACACTGGTGTAGTCTGCTTCTTTTCTATGGTATCCTCAACTACAGTGACTGGGGCAGTCTGTTGGTCTTCCTTGTCTGCAGGTGTCTCAGCAGTGAGATCTTCTACCTCTACTGTAGTTGTTTTCTCTACTATACTGGTCTGCATTGAGGTGGACTTCTGCATTGGCTGAGGGACTCCTTCCCTGGCTACCTGGTCGATGAGTTCCTCATCAATGTGGTTGTCTCCCCCTTGATCTTCATCACCATTATCATCATCACCTCCTGGAGATCGTGGTCTGCCCACTTCCGGTCTATAGAGGTACTCCTGGACTTCAAGGATCGCAGCTCAAACATGTTTGTCAATTATTCTTTTCAGTTCCATCCTTACTTCTTCAGAGTGGACAAAGTCAACTTGATGCAGTTGAGCTTGTCTGTGCCTTCTTATCTTCATTGTAGAGTCCTTCCCTTCCAATACCCTACTTCAGAGAATGTAAAGCTTTTTCGGCCTGTTCTTTGTCTGAGCAGCCTGCTGCTGCAGTAGAACCATCTGCTCGACCTCTTCTTCAGTCATTCCAGAGATGTCCCCTATCAGTGTTTGGGATTCGTCTGGATAAACGGTGAATAGCTGCCTAGGGCCTGAGGGAATCAACTTTAGCCTGCTACTCTTGGAGGTCTTTCGTTTCTTCAAAGGTGCAGCTCGTGATAGAGTAGGAGCTGGTCTATTTTATGGTCTGGCCTGAGACGCAGTCTTCTGCAGAGTTATCTGTTGTGTGGCTTTGTGTAGTGCAACTTCTCTACAAATCTTTTTTGTATCAGCTTTAAGAGCTGCATCCGATTTCCTCCATTCTTTTGCACGCTCGTCCCCAGCTTGCGCTTCATCTTTGTCTATGGGAGTTGGCTCGGGTGTGCTGCTTCTGACAGTTCTTCTCCTTCTGAGTTTGTGTTGTTGAGCAAACTCCTGCAGCATTGCCTCCTTCTGAGGCTTTCCCAAGAGAACATCAGTATGTGTTCTGAGTTCTTGGGCCTTCCTTCTTAGCTTCTCAACGTATTGAAGCGCCTCTTCAAATCTCTTTTTTTGTTCAGGTGTTTCTTCTTCTTCTTCTTGTACTTCTTCTGCTATCCTTACTTGAATGATCTCCAGCTCATCATTATCATCTGCATAAGGAACAAGACTTATGTTAGTGTTGGGAATCAAAGTTGTTGATGTTGATATACTTGCTATATCTTCATTGATTATGATCCCAGCTGTTGCAGAAGGGACTTCTTTTGGAGTTGTAGCATTAAGATTTCGTAGCCTTTTTTCAATGACTTCAATCTCCTTTCGTGTAAATCCCCTTGCAAACATTTCCTTTCAAAACTCAGCTCGGGGACCCTCCTGAGTTTCTTCAAAACTCTTCATTGAGCCTAGTATGAATTATTGCAAGTTCTTGTCTGCACCTCCCCTTATGAACTCGAGAGCTACATTCGAGTCATGTAGAGATGCTACTTCAGGAATCTTTGGAGGAAGTGTTCTTAGGATGAGCCTTCCTCAACTGCAATGATTGGTTGTATCATCTGTTGTTTTGTAGTTTCCTTAGTCTGTCGCTCTTCTGCACCTTCTTCTCTTAACTGCAGGTCTGAATATTGTTCAACTGATCTTCGTGATCTGGTCCTTCGAGAACTCCCTTGACATCATGGCTTTCTTGACCACGTCAGTAAGGAATTTATGTTCTTTGGCCAAGAACTTCTTCATCGTTCTTATTACTTCTTGCTGACGTTCCATCCCAAGCATAGCCAGTCGTCCATCAGTGATGACACTTGGGGGAATTATCCTTGAGCCATCATTTTGCAGTCTGAATATGCGAGCCATGTCATCCATGGTAATTTGAATCATCGTCTTCTTGTGATTGTAGCTGATTTCTTGAAGATTCCTTCAAACCCTAGCCTTTTCAATCATATCCATAACTTCTTTGTCAAAGATGTGGCTAGTGGTCTCGCACAAGTACTTCAGTCCGGCTTCTTGGATCGATTCTCCTAATTCTTTGACCTCGTCAGACTCGTGTGTGAGAGTCTCAAAGTCAACAACCACTCCTGTTTGTAAATCTTTCTTTGTCGAGCACACTTATGGCTTTGATGATTTGGAGGGTGTTGAAGAAGTGGGTTCGTCGGCCATTTTTGTTTGAAAAATTTTATTTTTCAAAGATTTTCAGAGATGAAATTGAGTGGAGAGTTTGAGAGCGATCAGAAGAAAATTGTGAGAATTAGGGTTTCCTGATCACTTGAGAGAGCGAGAGAGAAAGAATTGTAAAGTGATTTTTGTTGCAGTGCTCTCTCCTTTTATAGTTACTGTTGATTTTAACCGTTTGAAATCAAAAAGTAATCGCTACACTGTTTCCAGAATTAATCCATCCATTGCGAAAATTAAGGAAATAATCATGAAAACTGCTTCTTTCCTAAAATAGTAGCAGTAGAGTGACACCTGTCTCTTGTCTGCATAGCTTGTGAAGTAGAGTAGTAAAGGAAAGTCACTCGTCTGCATCACTTGAAAAACATTGAGTACGTTTCAGGTGGTCTGCTCGTCCGCATTTACATATGTAGTAGAGCAGTAGAGCGAAGTTGCTCGTCTGCACTCTATGAAAACATTGAACCCATTTAAGGAAAATCCTGCTCGTCTACATCTACACCTGCAGTAGAGCAGTAGTGCAGTATACATGGCCATTTTACTCATTTAAATCTATCATGCCCAGCTCTCCTCTGAACATGATAAATTTATTTTCATCTAAGGGTTTTGTAAAAATGTCTGTAATTTGTTTTTCCGTTGGAATATATTCAAACTTTATGTGACCTTTCTGCACATGATCTCTAATAAAGTGATATCTGACATCAATGTGCTTTGTCCTCGAGTGAAAAACAGGTTTTTTAGAAATAGCCATTGCAAACGTATTGTCACAAAATATGTTTGTCTTAGAAAACATAAGTCCTTAATCTGCAAGTTGAGACGACATCCATAGTCCTTGTGCAGCAGAGCTTCCTGCAGTTATGTATTCTGCCTCAGTAGTGGAGGTTGAGACAGTGGTCTGCCTCTTGCTGAACCAAGAAATCAGCCTTGCATCCAAAAATTGACATGTTTCACTTGTGCTTTTTCTGTCAACCCTCTAACTCGCAAAGTCTACATCTGAATATACAATTAGTACGAAATCTGAGTCCTTTGGACATCATATACCCAGGTTAAGAGTTCCTTTGAGATATCTCAGGATAGTGAGACTCCTTGGGATCAGATTAATACCTGGCGCAAACATAGACTGCGTACTGGATGTCTGGCCTACTTGCAATAAGATAAAGTAAGGATCCAATTATATCTCTATATAATGTTTGATCTATACTTTTACCATTCTCGTCTTTGTCAATTTTTGCAGCACAGCTCATGGGGGTTTTCATTTGAGTTGAGTTTTCTAGGGCAAACTTATTAATTGTGTTTTTTAAGTATTTTGATTGATTTATAAATATTCTTTTACTTAACTGTTTCACTTGCAGACCTAAAAAATATTTTAGTTCACCCATGAGACTCATTTGGAATTTGGATTCTTTAGTGCAGCAAACTTCTTGCATAGTTTGCTATTAGTGCAACCAAAGATGATGTCATCTACGTATATTTGCACTAATAGTGTGTACTCCTTATGTTTCTTAAGAAACACTGTGGTATCTACCTTTCCTCTTTGAAAGCCATTATCAGAAAGAAAGGTAGAAAGAGTTTCATACCACGCTCTTGGAGCTTGTTTCAGCACATAAAGGGCTTTGTCTAACCTGTAGACATAATTCTGATGTTCAAAGTCTTCAAATCCAGGAGGCTGTTCAACATAAACTTCCTCCTGTAGCTTTCCATTGAGAAAAGCGCTTTTGACATCCATTTGAAAGACTTTGAAGTCTTCATGTGCAGCATATGCCAGGAATATTCTTATGAATTCAAATCTTGCAACTGAGGCATAGGTCTCATCAAAGTCGATCCCTTCTTCATGAGAGTATCCTTTGGCCACCAATCTCTCTTTGTTTCTGATGATTATTCCATTTTCATCAGACTTGTTCCTGAAGACACATTTATAGCCAACAGCTGGATAGTTCTTTGGACTTGGCACAAGATACCATACTTGATTTCTTCTGAACTCATTCAGTTCTTCTTGCATGGAATCTATCTAGTTCGGATCACTGAGAGCTTGATTGATTATCTTGGGCTCCATTTCTGATATGAAACAGACAGACAGGCACTCCTTTGGGGTTACCCTCCTAGTCTGCACTGGGGCATCCTTTTCCCCAATTATATCTTTCTCAGTGTGTGCCTTGATCCACCAGCCTTTGTCCTCATGCTGGTCAACGGTAGTTTCTTCCAGTTTTTATTCTGCTGCATCTTGTTGTGGGTCTGATACACCTTCTTTGCCTTTAGGGACTATAGACAACTCTGCCTTTACTGCAGGGTCATTTTCCTCGTCTGCATCCTGTTCATCATTTGTGTATGCACATTCCTCATCAAGAATATCAGAAATACGTACAGATGACTCAGACTCATAAAAAAAAACATTAACTGACTCTTCCACAATTTGTGTTTCCTTGTTGAATACTCTGAAGGCCTTACTGCATATGGAATATCCTAGAAATATTCCTTCACTTGTCTTGGGGTCAAATTTTCCTAAGTGCAGTCTATCATTGTTGTGAACATAACATTTACATCCAAATACATGAAAGTACTTAACGGTTGGTGTCTTTCCGTTCCATATTTCATATGGTGTTTTGTTATGTTGTTTAGTAATGAGGCATCTATTTTGCACATAACAAGCAGTGTTTATTGCTTCAGCCCAAAAGTACTGTGAAAGGTCTATATCAGAGAGCATTGTCCCTGCTACCTCAATGAGGGTTCTGTTTTTCCTTTCTGCAACACTATTTTGTTGTGGTGTTCTAGGTGCAGAGAAGTTGTGCTTGATGCCATGATCATCACAATATTTGTCAACTCCTGATTGATCAAATTCTGTGTCGTGATCACTCATAATTCTTACCACATCTAAAGTTTTTTCATTTTGAACTTGTCTGAGGAATATAGTTAGCAGGCTACAAGTTTCACTTTTCTTGCACAGGAAGATTACCCAAGTATATCTCGAGTAACTATCTTCAACTACTAGTGTATATTTCTTCCTGCTCAAGCTCTCTACATCTACTGGTGCAAATAGATCCATGTGCAGTAGTTAAAGAACTCTTGTGGTTTCTGTTTGGTTAACAGATTTGAAACTTGCTCTAGTCTACTTTCCTTCTTGATGAGGTCTTCATAGTTTATCCTTTTTGAACTTAACTTGAGGAAGGCCTCTTACTAAGTTGCCAGAGGATAATTTTGCCATTGTTTTAGTGTTTAGATGTGCTAAACTCTTATGCCATAGCCAATTTGTGTCATCTGCATCCTTAGTGTAAAAGCATGTGACTTGTGCAGACTGTGATAAGTTGAAGTCTACTACATAGATGTTTCCTGATCTATGACCTATCAGCTTGACTTCTTTGGACTCTTTATCGATGACTCTACAAGTGGCATTAGTAAAAGTCACTTCATAGACAATTGGCCAATAGAAAGTAAATTATGTTCAAACCCTTTAAAATAAGCAACATTCCTAAAGATTAAGGAACATGTACCAAGGTTGCTTTGTTGCCACCAAACACGACCAAGGGACCTTCTTCTTTTCTGTAATCTTGCAATATTCTCTTGTTCCCGGTCATGTGCCCTCACCAACCACTTTCCAGATACCATGCTTGATCGTGTATATCCTGCAATAACATATGCAGTATTTATACATGGTACCCATGAACATGGGTCCTCATTTGTTTGTCTTAGGTGTCCACACTTGAATAGGTGTCTTGTGTGGTCCCCAACACTGAGAGGCTTTATGGCCGGGCTTGACACAACTGTTGCAGTAGACCTTTGTTTTAACCTTGGGTCGTTTGCTTGGATGTCGCCATCCACTCTGCTGCATACTGCACATACAGTAGTGTTGTCTGTGTGGTTTCTTTGGCACGTGAAGCGAACTCCTGTTCCATACAGTGTAATTTGGTGCAAACTGAGATTTTCTGAATCTCCTGTCATTTTGATAATGAGTTATATACTCACTTTTCTTGGCAGTATGCACCTTAGGAGTTTTCTTAACTTCTGTTGCTGCATTATTAGAATTCTGTAGTTTCAAGGGCTGATTTACAAGGACTTTTGTCTTGTTCTTACCCTTTGCAGCAGAGGAGTTTGAGTTCCTCTTCTGCACAGTCTTTGCAGAAGGTTTAACCTTCAGAGCTTGTGTAGCAGAGACCTTACTGGTCCACATCTTGGTTGCAAACGTCTCACCCTTTTGCAAGACTCTGTTAGAGACATTGTTCGTCTCATCGATGCTGGCTTCAGATGAGTTGGTTACATCTAGGTGAGTCTATTCATTTAGCCAACTCTTGTACCCAAGCCCAGACCTATCCCATGGACATTGTCCTGTGTTGAATGCTTTTCGCAGATACAGTGACTTACCATTCTACGCATCTACTTAGACTTGTAGCTCAGAATTTTTCTTGGTGAGTGTGTCCACCATTTCAGAGAGAACTTTCACTTTCTCTTCTGATTCACTGAGTTTGTTGTCTACCATATTTAACTGACTTTGTAGGTCGTTAACTTCTTGATAGGCAAGATTGTAATTCTCTTTGAGATTTACAATCAACTCAATGTTCTCTTAATTCTCTCTTGAGAGAGCAATAAAGCTTTCAGAGGTCTCTTGAAGAGCCTCTTCCAGCTCCTCATTTGAGACATCAGATTCGGAGAAGTCAAATACCTTTTAGCCGTTGTCAGACATGGCCATGAGACACAGTTGAACATTTGAGATCGTTTCTTCTTCATCTGAGTCTGTGTCAACCAAGTCTTTGCCTTATAGGCTCTTGACTTTTTCTTCTTGTTGAAGGCTCCTTTTAGGTCCTTCTTCTTCTTGTGTGAAGACGAATCCTGTGGCGGTCGTCTGCACTGTGTAGCAAAGTGCCCTGGTTTGTCATAGTTGTAGCAGACATCTCTATCTGCTTCTTTAGTTTTGTTGGCACTTAGTGTCTTCATATTCTTCTTCTTGAAGAGCTTTCTGAATTTTCTTCCTATGAGTGCTAGCTCTTCAGTCATGCTTTTGCCGCTCATAGACGAGGTGCTGCAACTCTCTTCATCCGCCATAGTCTTCATGATCTTCTCCTGAGCTTTAAATGCCAGTGTCTTTTTTCTGGCTTTATTTATCTATTTCTTCTGCTCCACCTACAGATTGTAGGTGTGCAGAACGCCATAGAGTTGTGCCAATGGCATTTTGGCAAGGTCTCTCGAGTCTCTAATGGCAGTTGTCTTCGTCCCCCAGGCCTCCCCGAGAGATCTCATGAACTTAAGGTTTAGCTCCTTGTTATTGAAGGTTTTTCCTAAAGTTTTGAGATTATGGATGAGAACATTAAACCTTTCATAGAAGCTTGTAAGGTTCTCATTTGCTCTCATCGAGACCCAGTCGTACTGCTATGAGGACATCCTTCTTATTTTCACGAATCTCGTTTGTGCCCTCATTTCTCAGCAGTAGTGCTTCCCATGCTTCCTTTGCTGTGTTGGTGTGGACCACGATCTTGAACATATCGTCGTCCAGAGCCTTGTATATCTGATTCATGGCTCTTTTGTCTACCAGCACCAGATCCAAGTCGTCTCTCGTCCACAGAGACTTAGGCTTGTCAACTTCTCTAGTGGCATCCAGAGATATTGTCATCCCAGTGGATACGGCATTTTTGAAACATAAGGCCCATCTATGATAATGTCATACATTCTTTCAGCAACGGAATCAAGATGAGCCAGCATTTAAGTTTCCAATGGTTAAATTTATCGAAGGAGCAGGAAGGTGGCTCTCCATTATTTAGACACTTCGGTAGCTTTGGAGGAGCCATGATTGAATCTTCAAAATAATAAACTGTTAGAAACTTCTGTGCAGATTGATATAAAAAGATGTGACCTTTTCTTTCCAATAACTGTTGAGTCTGGAAAGATTCGCTCCGATACCAATTGAATGTCCCAGAAATAACCTAGAGAGAGGGGAGGGGGGAGGGTGAATAGGTTATCTCAAAAATTTTCCACACAGTGCAGTAGAGCTATGGACTAGTCTGCACTGCCAGAGTCTGCTGCAGTATTGCGGAAGTTCTGTAGTTGAGACTTTATCTTTGTAAAGCTTGTCTCTATGGACTTAAAGTTCTTGACTAACAGTTCTAGGAATGATAATCAGTGCGAAAAAGTAAATGACACAGGATTTTTATACTGGTTCAGACATCTGCTACCAACAAGTAACAGAATCTTAGTCCAATCTTTCCTTGGTCATGACCAGTGTAGTCAAGCCAAAAGGAGGTTCACTAATTCTTGTTTCTGGATTACAAGATTACCCCTTTACAACAAGATCTTACTTGCTAAAGGATGAAGAACCTAGGTCTTGCGGTACTCTGCTGCGGTTGTTGTTCTTCACTTGCAGACTAATGAACGTTCTTTACAAATCCTGAATCTTTGATTCAGCTCACTCACAGCAAGTCTTCAAGGCTTTTCTTCTTTTGAAAGCTCTCAAATGATGTTCAACTTTTCTCCAACTCGTCAACCTTGTTCTCTGCACTGTGAGTCCCCTTTTATAGGCTCAAGGAACCAGAACCCGTGACTGTACTATCTAATAGTGACAGCTTTGTCCTCTACTATAGTAGACTGACTTGGCTTCACCTTTGCCTCAGCTTCTCGTCTTTGACCCCTTCCTTGTTCCTTTCCATTCCAGCACAACTCATACTGCACCTAGCCTCATGTACCAGGTCTGCTGCACGCCTCTGCTACACAGCCTTTGCTACAATCTCTACTGCACCTCTGCTGCAGCCTCTACTACAGCCCTGCTGTCAGCCTCTGCTGTACCTTGGCTGCATGAGCTTTGCTACATAGTCTTCATATCCAGCCTTTCTGCAACTTCACTTGCACCAAGTACCGCAGCCTGTCTGCTGTAACTCAGCTCCCACTCAATAGCTTCCAGACCTCATCATCTCAGCCTGCTAGTGAAGCTTCGTCTCTACCCAGCACTGCACTCAGTCTTCTGTAATTCAGCTTGCATACTTGCACTGCAATATGGCTCACTTCACTTTGCTGCCTGAACTGGCTTTGAACACACGAAGAGTCCTACATCATGAGAACTCTGAGACCTGTTGCTGTTGTATGTGATTGATCTTTGGCATGTAAATTTTAGTCCCTCTTGTAGTCTGCACCACTCAAGTCGTCCGCACTCTGGTGCACTTCTGTGCCCTACTGTACCCAGCTGCACTCTGTTGCATCTGTGGCCCTAGTCTGCAACTACTAAACTAACTATTACATCCTAAGCATCTAATACATACATAATTTCTTTCTAAGTTTTTTTCATCAATTCTATAAAAGTGGAGGGATTGCTCATTCCTAACACTCTCCCCCCGAGCCTCGCCACATTCACTTCCTAAGCCGCAACCGACCGCTTCAGAGCGATCTTCTGTTGGAAGTGCATTATTGGATTGGGGGGTCGTGATTGGGAACAATTCTATCAACAACAACTCCCCGCCCAAAAGTCATTGGCACCCCAAACGCCCCGTCCCCGATGTAGGGGGCGATGGTTGCTTGGAACAAGGCCACTATCAACCGCCTCTACACCTTTATCAGACAGCGACCCTCCTACTTCCCGGTGGTCGATGGCCATGTTAACTTCATCACCGCTTAGAGTCATGACACAATCTCTACCTATCTATGTGGTAGGAACTCCAGTGTCCAGTGGACTTTCAACACCACCACCCGCACCTTCCTCATCTACTTTGATGCGAGGCCCGAATCCTCCAGCATCTCATCATCAACAACATCTATCCTTTTGAGAACCACTCTGAAATCACCATGGCCAAAACGTACCTCATGTTTATGCTCTTGCACAAGGCGAGCGTGAACTTGGGGCATACCGTTTTCTCCTCCATCCGTGAATATGTCAGAGGTTTCAAGGAGAATCGCACGTTGCAACACATAGGGCATGTTTTACTTATCACCAGACTATGCCTACTAGAAGAGGTCACCACCAATGCGACGGACATAGGAGAAAAAGGCATGGGGAGCTTTGACAACAATTGGATCGAGCGGATCCGACACCAACATCGAGGGAACGAAGGTGGAGCGCTTAAAGAGCTAGAGGAGAAGGAGGATGAAGCCGACGAGGATGCACCCGCATTGATGTTCCACCCGACATGGGGGCTCAGGTTAAGCTCATTGAGGAGAGCTTGGAGAACCTCCGGATTGACCACATGGACCTTAGGGGGATAATCGAGCGAGGGTTACAACACACATGGGACTCTTTAGGGCTTCTCATACGCCAACTCCACCACAATGATCGGGGATACCGGGACGTCTACCTCGAGCATCCGTCACACCTACGCTTCCGTCGAGGCAGTCAAGGAGCGCATCATGATGATGAAGGTCCTTCGTGACCAAAACGGGGATTGCTCACATCGAAGTGAGCTCACTCTAACTCTCTTCTTCTTGCATTTCTTTTATCGCGTTCGGAGTATGATAGAACCCGTCGCAAGGTGCTACAAATTAAAATATGTACACTACTTCACACCACAAAATTATAGCAAAAATGTAGTAGTGATAAGCATGAGTCGATCCCACAGATAACGGTCTTTTCAGATTTTATGAATTAATTTGTCCATCTACCAATTTTCTTTGAAGTGAAGGGAGAGGGGGATTGTTGAAAAGATCAAGAATTAAAGAAAACAATGAAAGCAAATAAATAAAAACCAATTGAGAATTTTTCTTGAGATTTAATCGAGTTTGACAAATCGTATGACCTTCGTGATTTTAACTCATCATGGATTTTAATCATGCACAAAAGATTTTTCATTTCATGTTCTATTATGATAGGTGCTTATAATTTGGCTCGACAAAAAGAGAGTTGCCAATATAATTATTGGTTACCATAAAACATGACATAAATAAACTAACACAATTACTCTATGTTCAAAAGAGAAAGTAACACAAACTAAACATGTAGCATTATGAATATTTCTCGAACACCTCACAATAATGACTTAACACAGATTAGCACCAAATTGTGCTCATTTACATGTGATCATAAGTTAACCAAAAGTAAATGGCATTAACCAATGAGTTTACTACTAACATCAACCAATAGAGACTGGCTTGACTGCACACATACTTCCTTAGCCTAATTAGATGGCCAATCCAAATACAATAGACAAGTAATTACGAATAAATCCAACACATGAAATGATACCATGAACAACGAACATGAAACTATTAAAAACAGAGATCACATCTTATAAAAATCAATGACTAAGTTACAACCACTAAGCCATACTTAGATTTACGCTACCATCGTCATAATACAAAATAAACAATTCATGCTAATCGCATAGAAAGTCATTGCGAATTACAACTAAGAAAAGTTGAGAGACACAAAACTTAGACCAATGAAAAATGGTCTAAATAGAGGAAGGACAATGATCTCTTCGACAGATGGAATTGCATAGCACCAATCTTGTCGTGATCCGTAAAGACCGTAGTCTCAGATTGAAGCAGCGTCTCTAACTCTCTAGAAATCCTTTGTTGAACTAATGAAATCTCCTATTTTTCGAACTCCTTTTGGACGTACATATTTATAGGAAAAACAAAAGGTAACAAATTCCCCTAAAAATAGAGAAACCTAAGAACCAGATTTCATAAGGCGCACGACCCGTGTTGCTTTGGCATGGCCCGTGCCTCGCTCGCACGGCCCGTGCTTGACGTTACTAGCCCGTGCTCGGGGAACTTAGGAAACTTATTGTGCACGGCCTGTGCCTTGTGTGTACGGCCCGTGCCTGCTATCAAACATGCAAACTTCGATTTTTATCTCTCAATGAAGTGCAAAAAACGTTCCATAAACTTGTGTGTTTTTAGAAAACTTCAGAAAACACTAAATAAGAAAACTTCTCATAATTAGCTCATCCTTAGAAAACACTTTCAATTCTTCATTGTTGCAATGAAAACAAGAAATTTTAAAGTATCGATGTTCTAAATAACAATAGGGATCAAAACAATACGAAATGACACTAAACTAACACAAACAAACGATTTTGACAAAGAAAATGATGTCTGTTTTCACACTCATCGGAGTATGCTCAAAATAAGTTTGGGAGAGGGAGTTGGAGTAAGATTAGAGTGGTGACGTGTTTAGCTAGGTTATGCTCCATGTATGGTGTCGTACCCAGGGCTAGGGCTTGTGTCGTGTACTTCTTATTAAAACATGGTTAATGTGAAATTTGAGTTGTGATTGATGTTTTAATGAAAATTGATTCGGTTTGAGTTAGCTCTTGTCGTGGTTGCACTAAGAAGTTAGAAGTGCCCTAGGGAGCATCAAAATATGATTAAGCGCTAGACCAAGGAAACAAAAGGGTGTTATCCTTGAACTAAGGATGAACTAAGTTGAGACTCCCATTGAACTTACGACAGGATACCATCTGAAATTTCACATGGTTACACTCCTAACAAATGCACGTTCTTTTTTGTTGGGGGGAGGGGAGTTATTAAACACGGGATGGTGAGGCAAAGGTAAGGCTAGACTCTTATAATACATCAAGCTTAAGTTATTAGCCACTTGATAGTGGTAAGGCAGAAAGGTGTGCATCGTAGATCATTGTTACCACTTTGTTTGATGCCATAACCCTTTAGACCTTTATTACCTAACGTTATTATTCCACTATTTTTCTCAATTGCATCTCGTATTCTATATGATGCATTGTTTTTATTGGGCATGCTTATACTTGCTATTGGAGTTGTTCTTTACTGCTCATGCCATTAATCTCCACAAAAGAACCATTTTGAATCCTATCACATGGACGAGTCAAGGTGGCGATAGGTGGGATATACAAATTGTATGGGGTTGTTTGTAACTTTGATTCACCTCCCTTTTAATGATTACTCAATCATTATATACATTCTTACAAGTAATTGTCAACTCTACTGTAACTCCATATTTTTTATGCCAACAAAATCTAGAAAACAATAAAACGAGGGCATATAATAAAATGCTTTGATTGGTTCTTTTTACTTCATTCATCACATATGATCAATATATATACACAAGTAGATACGCAAAAGTCCTAGAAATCTAGGATATGTTTGTACACTATTAAATACACAAGATTGGCAAATATCTACAAGATCTATCAAAAGGTTTCCATGATATGATATGATAATATGTGTATAAAAGTATAGTATAGTACTTGCATCTAGTAAAGGATGACTTATCCTTTTAGCTAGCACAGGAAAATCCTTTGGGGAATATTATCTTCATTTCTCCGAGCTTCACAAAGGTTGCTGTAGACAAGACACTGAATCAAAGATAGTGAGCTGGGCATAAGTGTTGTATTCTTTATAATAAGGCACACAATGTGCCAACGCTGTGGTGCCTTGTTTTCCTTCTTTTCTTGACTTGTATACACAATGTGCCAAGGCTATGATGCATTGTTTAAGGCACAATGCCTTCATGGGGGTGGATGTAGAGATACGCCAAAGTCTTGACTTGTACCACATTCCTACCCTTATACCCAAGCTCCACATGACCAAATAGTCGACCTCACTTCATCCTATTTTGTTTATTCAATGGTCCTGACCCCAGATGCACACTTGGTTTGGTAACAGGGTGGTTGATGCGTGAATTCTTACAGCTTGTTGTCTTTTTCGTGTTGAACCCTTGTCCTTGCATGATTAGAGTGTATACATATAATGATCCTCACGATCATGGGGGGGTTAGTGAGTAGTGCTTGTTATGGAGTCAATTTTGTCAAATTAAGATTTGTTCATGTAAGTAACTTCATGGGGTTGATGAATTGGCCTACAGAATACAATCAGAGCTAACCCCCGATTGTAAGCATTCGGAGTATTAGCATGATCCCTTTTGGTCTTGTCTACCTTTCATTGCTTGAGGACAAGCAATAGCTCAAGCTTGGGGGAGCTGTTTAGCTCGATTCACCCTTAGTTTTCTCATGTTTTATGTATTGTTTCAATGTCTTTGTATACACATTCGTACTGATTCTATTTCGATTTGCTATATTTACGAGCGTTGATGCTTTGGTGTGATTTACAGGTAATAATGAGCAAAAGGATGATTAAAGGTGTTGAAAATGGAGTGTGATCGAGCAGGAGAAAACGCAGACACGAAGTGAGGCGAAGCAAATAGGGAACTTAGGATTCTTATCAAGGCGCCCGGGACCAATTGAACACCACGCCCAGGCGCGGAGGCCCTTTTCCTACCAGTGTAACTAGTTTCATGCAAAAAGCGCTCGGGCGCTTTGTACATGACGCCCGGGCATGAATTACGAGATTCTACACATCTGTAATGCCTATAAATACTACATTTTAAGCCCCATCTCAAGGCATCCAAGATCATATCACACAACACACATAATTAGGGTTTGGTAGTGATTGAAGAGAGACGGCGGCTACTATTCAAAGGTGATTCAAGCAACAACAAGGATCTTGGACGAAACGATCTGGATCTCATCTCTTGTGATCGGTTTAGAGTTTCTTTACTCATTTTTTTTGTCTTTTGTGCAAGGATGATTTTATATGAACGCAATGTGTTTGATGAATTATCTTGTCAATCGAGTGTTGAGCTAAAACTCTCGTTTGGGTTGTAATGTAGATTGACAATTATGTCTATGTCACTTTGAGTCGTTAATGTAGTCTTTGATTGTTTCATAGTTAAGGTTTGTGGTTATGATTCATGCTTTAGCAGTTTGATCACCCGTTATATGATTCGCGACATGCTTTGATTCCAAAAGGATACTCTCATGTTGAGACCCGACCACTTACCCACATGTTGAACTCGAGATCGAGAGACCGCTTACGTGACGTTTGAGATTATCTTAGGGAACCCACGAACTTTATGCTTTCTAACACGTAGCGGCCTCTCACCGAGAGTTGATAAAGGTGGCATTTTGTTGCACGTATTCTAGGGATCTAGAGAGTTTAGATGACAATTTAGAGAATCCAATCTATAACCAAGATTCATAAACGACTAGATAACACGATGTAGTGACTAGATCAATCAGAAAATAAAGTGACAACCCTATCTCATCACATATAGAAATGCCCATCTTTTGCATCGTTGCGTGTTTTGATCCTTAGTTTTTTAGTTTACTTAAAACATTAGTTTTTGAAAACAAAATTGATAAGAATATGCAATCTCTCCTGATACATGTTTTCCTAGGAAGAACAAATTGAAATTAGATCCGTACTATTGGTTCTGGACAATTAAATTTATGTAGCAGCGATGAGTACATATCGAACCCACACGGAACAGATTTATGTTATAAAATAATTTAAATGATATTTATAAATTTCTATGAAATTAAATTGGGGTT
>JAOVYX010011829.1:0-64072 GCA_035668315.1 Drosera spatulata
GAACTACAGAGCATAACATAATGGAATTAGAGAGCAAAACAAATCGAATATACACATGTTACACATTTGAAGACTATTTAACGGCCGTCAATGTCCCACTAACAATATCAATATACACATATTAGACAAACTGAATCCAAACACCACAAACAAACAAGAAAGGTATTCAATAGATAGCAATATCTTCAATGGATAACAATATCTTTAAGAATATATATCCCTGATTTTAAGAAAACCTGATCTATTTCATTCCCACACTCCCATTGATTCAGTATTCCAAAAGCACAATTCAGCTGTACATTATCTTAACTAACAATCCAGGCATCACATTCCCAAAGCACAATTCAGCAGTACATTATATTAACTAACACTCCGGCCATCACATTCTCAAAGCACAATTCACCAAAATTCAGCACAATTCACCACAATTCAGCATAATTCAACAGTACAAATCGTCACAAAAAAACTAACTTATTCAGGCGGCGTAGCAGGCAGGGCGACGAGGCGGGGCGACTGTTGACGAAATCTTGCGCAGGGGGCTGCGGCTAGGGGACTGGCTACGTGCTCGCCTCACGACGGCTACGGCTGCGGCTAGGGGGCTGCGGCTAGGGGGCAGGCGGCGAGCTGGGTGCACGGCGGTTGCGGCTGCGGCTAGGGGGCTGCGACTAGGGGGCTGCCGGCGAGCTGGCCGCACGGCGGCTGCGGCTAGGGGCGACGATGCAGCGCACGGCGTAGCAGGAGAGGCGGACTCCGGGCAACGGCGACACAACGGCACGGCTAGGGGCGACAGAGGAAGCTGCGGCGAGGGCAAGCGGCGACGGCGGCGGACTCCGGACGGTGAATAGAAAACGGCGGCGGCAGCGACGGAGGTCGAAGAAGACGAATGTGAGAGAGGAAAGGAAAGGAAATGGAGGAAGGAGAAGCAGCCGCTGACTATATATACAGCATTCTGCGACGGAATCCATCGCAACCCACCATTTCAATAATTTAACCTAGTTCTGCGACGGATTCCGTCGCAAACCACTATTTCAAAAATTTAACCTAGTCCTGCAACAGAATTCGTCGCAGACTACCCAACTACTGCGACGAATCCGTCGCAGAAACAGGTTGCAATTCTTTATCTTGAATAAACATAAACCCTAACCCTAACCCCAAACCCTTCCAATAACGTAACCTAACCCTTCCAATAAACGGTACATTCATCATCCAAATATCAATATCAAATAAATGATATATAAATCATCTATATCATTGTTTACAAGATAACAAATGATCGAATCTCTAATTATGTTACAATTGATGTTTCATATATTTTTAATATATTTATAATTTAGGTATGATAAATTAATGCATAATATATAGCACAAAATTTGGTGTTATTTGTATTTTAAATTTTATAACATTAATCATTGTATTTTTCCCGAACAAATATACAACAATTATCACGCGACGAATTCCATCGCAGCACACTGCGTTCCAAACAATGATGCGACGGATTCCGTCGCAAAGAACTGTCTTCCCAACACTTAGGAAAAATCTGAACAAAAAATCTTTTGCATTCACCTTGTTCTGCTACGGAATCCGTCGCAGACTACCCAACTACTGCGACGAATACGTCGCAGAAACAAGTTACAATTCTTTATGAAATATTTTAATATTTATTACGACGGATTCCGTCGCAATTGTCTTGAATAAACATAAACCCTAAACCAAACCAAACCCTAACCCTAACCCCAAACCCTTCTAATAACCTAACCGTATGTTCGAGTTTTTAAACGGTACATTCATCATCCAAATATCAATGTCAAATAAACGATATATAAATCATCTATATCATTGTTTACAAGATAACAAATGATCGAATCTCTAATTATGTTACAATTGATATTTCATATATTTTTAATATATTTATAATTTAGGTATGATAAATTAATGCATAATATATAGCACAAAAAAATTTGATGTTATTTAAAGAACTGTCTTCCCAACACTTAGGAAAAATCAGAACAAAAATTTTTTGCATTCAGCTTGTTCTACGACGGAATCCGTCGCAGGACCTTAATTCTCTGTTAATATTTTTTATAATTTTATCTAATGTATTTCTGCGACGGAATCCGTCGCATAATTGTTTTAGGTAAAACATATCTTTGTGTTCTGCGACGGATTCCGTCGCATAAAAATGTTTTCCGAACACTTAGCAGGATTTGAGCAAAAAATTATTGCATACAACATGTTTTCGCGACGCATTCCGTCGCAGAAGACAAAATTACACAGGAAAAATTTGTGAAAAAAGTTTCCATAAACCTTGAATTTTTTGTTAAATTTTTTTATGCAATTTTGCGACTGTCGTCGTCGCAGAATTGTTTAGGTTTTGCGACGGCTGTTGACTTTCCGTCGCATTTTTGTTTTCTTTGAATTTTTTTTCCCTTTTTTTTTTACGACGGATCCGTCGCAATATGATTGATTTTGACGACGGATGAATCCCGTCGCATTTGTGTTCCGTCGCAAAATTCCCTTTTTTTTGTAGTGGTTCTAGACATTTACATGCGGCTATCTGCAGGCTTCATGAAGTGTGGTCAACTTCATGATCGACCAAACAGCATGGTCTCATCTTATCTCAAATTAAGACGGCGTATAATGCATAGTTATCATTTGATCATCCTGTAGGCGCCAAAGATATAACGTCTCATATTACGCACCATCTCAGTGTCAAGACGACTAATCGGTGTGAGTAGATCGAATCAAGTCTGGTGTCATATTTATTAGAATGCATACATAAAACATCAAACCGCATTCATAGTATAAAATAGGAATGATGTAATCAATAATGTCATATAAGCAGGAAAAAAATATATCAAGAAACACATCAGATCCTATCAAACCCATGCTCCAAGAATGTGAAAAAAATGCATCTCTAGCAATAGGCTTAGTCGAGGGATCAACCACCATCATGTCAGTAGATATTTGATGTAGGACCACCTCCTTCTTCGCTACCAAGTCTCTAATGAAGTGATAATGCACATCAATATGTTTACTCGTCCCATGAAAAATTGGGATCCTTAACATATGTAAAAAAAAATAAAAAATGTCATGATATCACAGTACATAAGAATGGCCTCGTCCTTATAGGCCTTGATAGCCAACTTGTGTAAGAATCTCTTCAGCCACACAACTTCCAAACTGCTGTTGAGCATGCGATGTACTCGGTCTCCATCGTGGAAAGAACAACACATGTTTGCTTCTTGCTGCTCCAAGAGATACAGTCATCACCAAGTATAAACTCATACCATGATATGGACTTACACTCATCTCTATCACTGGCCCAATCCGCATCACTGCAACCTCTCAATCTTAAATGCTCGCATGGTAACATAAGATAAGGTCAGTAGTACAACAAAGATACCAAAAGATTCTCTTGACAGTTGTCCAACGGGTTTCACCAGGATTACTCTAATATTGACTGACCATGTCCACAACGTAACAAAAAGTGAGGACGTGTACACAACGTATCATACATCGAATTCTCAACTACTGTTGTATATGGTACTTTAGATATACTTTTTTTTTTCTTCATCACTCTTAAGACATTGATCAAGACTTAAGACATTAGTGACGAACTGAACAGAGTGTGTGAGAGAGGAGAGAATCTAGAGAAAGGAAATTAGGGAGAGAGAGAGGTAGATTTGAGAAGTGAGGAAAGAAAATGAAGCCCCGAAGAGTTAGAGAATACATTGGGAGCGTGGAGGGCAATGATCAGGTGAAGTGAGGGATACCGTACTCGGTGATCGACGACAATTAGATGTGGCAAGTCAAACTCGATGGGATCGAATGCTGTGATTGGTAGGAGAATGTTGTGATAAAGGAGCTTAGATACAATGCAGTGGTGTTTTGCGCTTAAGCTTAGAAGTGAGAATACAACTCGATATTGGAAATCGAATGGAACCGAATTGAAAAGGAAAAGAACAATTTACAGAGTTGCTTTCGCTTCTGTGATGCTCTATGATGTTTGCAGTTGTTTTTTTGTCCAAAAAAGATACAGTTTTTGAAACCTAAGCACAAAAAAAGTAAGAAAAAGGAAATCATCAAAACCCAGACAGAACACAAAGCTTACAAAGGTTTCTTAAAACCTTTACCATAATCACGTTTCACAACAAAAAAATAATCGATCGATGCTATTGGCAAATTTATTACCTTGGTGATAATTTTGGGCATGTTTTGTAAATAAACTTGGACTTGTTGAAATCTACATTTCAAGTATATCATCATAGCATATTTACCTTTCCATAACCATTTATGGATCGATGCCTGAATTTTGTTAATCGAATTGTGAAGTCCTAAAGCTGTGGATTTTGTTACTCAAATTTCACATAAATCAAAGAGCAAGTGAAAATGAATTGGACAAGATTGTTGACTAACATGAAGAACTGATGAACAACCAGCAGTTTGCCTCTCAATAGGTAATAGGATCCATGGCGGTTGGTTTTCCAACAGCACCGATACAATTAGGATCGGGACCGTTGGATTTTCCACCCAACAGTTCATGTTTGTTTCATTGTTTAGGGTTTTTTTTTTTATTAGATTTTGTATGAGATTATTTTTATTAAGTTATTTTAGATTTTTTTTAGGATTGATATTTTTTTAATAGAATTTTTAAAAAATTCAAATTTTTTAAACACAAAAGATAAACCAAAAATCAAAAACCAAAGAGCATTGTGCTGTTGATGATCCTGACAGCCGAGGAAGTCCTCTCATATGTAACGACTGGTTTGCACCGCAAGGATGTACCACAGGGTGATCAGCCTGCAAAAACAAATAGCCGTTCTATTTCAAATACTTATGACGACATATAATTTTAGATCTAATTTAAATTTTTTTTATGTATAACCATCTCAAGTCTTAAGTATTTATATAAAATTATCTCAAATCTTTATATTTTACAAAAATACTATTCAAAATATATGAAATTTTAAAAAATACTACTCAAATCATGTGATATTTTTAAAAACACTATTCAAATCAAATGTTATTTTCAAAATAACTGCAATCATTAGTAAAACCGTTATTTTGAACAATTTTTTTTGTTTTTCTCATACTTAATCTATTCATCAACATAGTTTTTCCCACTCTTTTTATGAAAACCTATTATTTTCACATATTTTTTTATTTCGTAAATCTTAGTTATCTTATTAATTTTTTTGATTCGAACACTCAAATCATAATGATTGTTCTTTATGAAAATATTAAACAAGAAAAAAAAATATCAAAAAATGTTAAAGTTAGTGGATTTACCGACGATAACATATATTTTGTAAATTTTATATGATTTCGATAGTGTTTTTGTAAATAAGAACTTGAGGTGGTTTTTTTTTTTTTTTTTTTGTAAATTCCTAAGATTTGAAATAATTACGTATAAAAATCCCTTTTTTATAAAATTATTATGAGACACTAATAATGAATTAAATTTTTAACTTTAATCCTAAACCAATTTAATTTTTTTTTACCGAATAAGAATAAAACGTATCGAAATACATATCATCATAATTTATTCAGGACAAAAAAAATGTTTAGATCGAGCTTAGAATGGTGGTGGTCATTCTAATGCAGCAATGTCGATGGCAAATATTTAACCGTGTGAGCGAGTCTTTAAACATACGTGAGAGGCACTGGATATCATCGCAGCATCTCAACATCGCTGAGAAATGACGTCTACATAATGAGGATAAGCAACCGTGTCGGTATACAATAATCAGGGCCCTCAAAGGTGATTGTTGCATGAAACTCATAAACAATATCAAAGCTTCCAAATCTTCCATAGAAACAAATAGCACACCAGACAGTACTATTAATCATCAAACATTATAAACCATAATTTGGGGCAATGACTACCATCAACAGAAGACAGGAGGGTTCACGAGCAATTGCCTCACCGGATCAAGTGCAGAGTGAAACACAAATGGTTTCACAGGATCTAGAACAAGTCAACAAGGATATAGAAGAACACCCTGACGTTACAGGAGTTCGCTTAAGAGCATGCAATTAAGGAATATATTCTAGAATGAAAGAAGCATCAACAGGAGACGACCCACGGTTGAAAAGAACAATCGAAAACGAAAGAACAGAAGGGCAAAGAACAAAGTCGACAATGCAATCAACTACACCCTGTAAGTAAAGACAGGGCAGGCCGCAATCGCATGGCAATCAGCGTGGAATAAGACACAGGCATCTCAAGTTATCTCCGAAGATGGATCACAACATGTGACGCAAGAGATTATATGAACGTATAGTCACATTACCTAGCACTTTAACACATTATTTGATACGTTCAGCACATGAGCTTAGTGAGATACATTAGTCAGATACATACAGATCAAATCAACCTAGGACTTTCACAATAGAAAAACTAGACTACCAGTTGCAACCACCATAACAAACATAAACACACAACCAAGATAACACAAACCTAGGAGTCATTTACTTAGGCCTCATTACTAGGCAAATAAAAAGAAGATTCCAGTCACCCAGGCAAAATCTATCCGATAAGGCGACAACAGATATCAACATAAAATTAAGACAGTCCTCCACAACATAAAGCCAGCTCAAACTAGCAACCAAACTATCCTTCAAAGCCATGTCTGTAATGTGAGGTAAAGTTCAGAAAATGTCACCAAATCTGCAGGAAAAAAACAGTTAGAAGCGAATTACACAATTGGCTTGTGTTTCTCTCAAACCTCGTGTTTCTTATATCTAAAAAACGTATAGAAACACGACTCAGGAGAAAACTTCATAGGATTCATGCCACAGCCATATTTCGCAAAGCAGACCTCGAAGCTACTACAATGCAAAGACTTCAATGGTAAACCCATAGTAAAAGCATACTCTTACAACTCTCATATACCGCAAATGGGGTACACCATGCTGAAGTGCATTACTTAAAATAAGGTCCTGAAAATTTATCTCAGATATAGCGTACCGCATACAAGCCAAACGCACAGTACGGTTAAGCGCATTTGGCAAAACTTATCGTCCCTTTCTCACCAATAACACCATCCTAAGTCCCCTTCTCACCAATAACACCATCCTAATGTCAAAATTAAAACAGCGCGTGCACTGTGCAGGGCCAAAGGAATTAGCTAATGGAGCAAAAACTAACATTTTCAACAGCCAACCACAAAATATCAAATCATAGATCCATCGAACGTGGTTTATTCAAACAAGCAAAAAATCACCAACACAATGTCAAGACAAAGAGCAAGCAAATATGCACAACGCAGCCAAAGCCTCCAACATTCAAAGCAATCGAAACCCCTCTATCCCAAACAAAAATATCTGCCTTAACACACATTTGTGCGCTACCCGAACCCTCCATCAACTTTCAAAGCACCCCAACCTAAACACATAAATCAAGAAACCAAACAACCGATAGCATACCAGAACAGAAATCATAAACATAGCGAAGCCCATTATCACATCTCCAAAACAACAAAAGTATCCGACATTCATTAAATAAAGTCTCTCAAACCCTAACAGAAATTATCCTCATAAAACAAATCCCGAAACAGCAACACAATGCAAATAAATAACATTCAGACCGAGAAATATCCTCTCAATCGATCTCCTGAAGCGAGGCCCCAGCAGCAGCAGCCGCGACATCATCAACCGTGAATTTTCCTTTCCCCTTACCATCGCTCCTTCCCTTGGCCTTCCGCTCCAGCAACGCCTTCCGGTCCTTATCAAGCTTCAACTTCGTAACCACCACCTTGCTCGGATTGATCCCCACATTCACCGTCGATCCATTCACCTTCTCTCTGGCAATCCTCTCGATGTGAATCACCCACTTTTTGCGATACACCTGCACCACCTTCCCGTCCCTCCCCTTGAAGGTTCCTCGAACCACCTGGACCTCGTCGTCCTTGCGAATCGGGACGGACCGGACGTTGTACTTGTTGCGGAGATCGGCGGACAGCGGAGACGACATCAGGACGCGGCGCTGGTGCGACGGTGCCGTGAAGTGAGCCTTCCGGGATTTCCGGCGAGAGGAGGACACGCGCGGATTGTACTTCATCGTGCCGGCGTGTGCTGGTGTGAGTGGGATGATGGTTAGAGATTGGAGAATTTGATGAAGTGAGACTGGATATACTCTGAGGAGGGTTAGGGTTTCGAGAGGAAATGACGATTTTGTCCTTTGTTTTTTGGGCTGGTGGAGTTGTTTCGGCCCATGTGGTTTCGGCTTGTTGGATTGTGCCGATCTTTTCGGCTTGTTGGATTGTCCCGTTCAAGTCCGTAGTATTAGTAAATCTTATCAAAAAGTTCCTATGAATAATATCGGTTTCATATTTATTGTCGAAGTCCTACGATGATTACAACGACACGCACATTGAAGTTTTGTTAGATAATTAAATAGCATTTTCTATAAAATACTCATAGAATAATAAAGATACATTAAGTTATGAGGATAATTGTTGGAAGTATCAAACATTTTATTCCAACTAGACTTATCCTTGTTATCATAAATTTTCAACTTATTCCTATGTTTGGTTTGGTTTTACTCATTTGACATATAAATTTGATACAATATGATTGTCTTTGATGTTAAAATAAATTGATAATATATGTTAATAATTCGACTCAAACCCTTCATATGCTTAATAATAATGGTTCTTTTAATAATCATGTATAAACCAATAGAGAATTGATGTGTTTAAACCAAAAGGATGTTGACATGTTGTTCGCGACTTTATATAACACGCGCTAAACGCAAGTGTGCGTGTCGTAGCAAATTATAAAAGCGAGTATATGAGTTATCGTCCCACGAGAACATAGATGTAGCGACCCAAGTATAAATAATGTTTCATGGATTAAACAATCAAAACGTAAAGAGTTGACACGTGATACTAAGGATTCTACTAACTAAACTAAGCTAATCGAAATCAACAAAACAACGATAGAAGATCGGGTTCTAGGTGTAAAAGGGAGTAGGGTCGTGACTTCGTCTTCCTATTGTATCTAGTTACTATGTCGTTTTAATAGTTAATCATGAGTCGTGGTTATAGACGAATCCCTAAGGTGTAATCTATTTTCTCTTAAGTCCTATACTACGTCAAACCAAACGCCGCCTTTAACATCTCTCGACGAGAGATCGTCACGTTATGGTAAGCATGAAATTCGGGGGTTCTTAGCGTATCCCTCACGTCACGGAAACGATCTCTCCATCTCGCATTCAACGTGTGGACATGTGGTCAGATTCTCGATACGAAACTATCCTCTCGGATTCAAATCATACCATAGATCATACAACAAGTGATCGAGCATTAAAGCACAACCACATATCATAAGCACAAAACAATTAAAACTAAATTAACAACATGAGAGTAACATCAATACAAACATCCAACTACATCACAACCCTAACAAAAGATTTAACTCATTATTCGAGTATTAAAACAATACAACAAACACCTAATGTGCATGAAAATCATCATAGTACAAGTGGAAATCAAGAAAGCTAAACCGATATCAAGACGAAATCTGATTCGCTCCGATAAAGTCCCTTGATGTAGCTTCGTTTCCCAATGATCGTAGCCGTCTCCCTCCAAGAAATCCGCTCTCAACCCTACATTTTTGTCAATTCTCGTGTATGATGATTGATGCTCGGATTTGGGACCAAAAAGGTGTATTCATAGTCATTCAGGCCAGAGAGGTACTCGACGCACGTGTCCGGGCGTGGCTGTACAAGGCGCCTGGGCGTCTTGTTCTTTTCACTGAAGCAGTGCTGCTGGGATTTGGGCATCGCGCCCGGGCGTGGCACATGGTTGTGCCCGAGCGCTTCAGTACTTTTTCTCAAGCATTGTCTTCTCGATGGATGGCGTCGGGGGATTTTGAGTGTTATCCTGAATCAAATGCTTCGCTTGTTTTGTCCCACTTTGTTTTTGCTTGATCATGCTCCGTTTCTAACGTCTTTTGATCATTCTATTGCTTGTTTTCACCTACAAATCATACCGAGGTATCAAAGCTCGCAAATATAGCAAATAAGACCAAAATTAATACAATTATGAATGTAAAGACGTTGAAACGATAGGAGAAAAATTAATAAAACTCAGCGTGAATCGAGCTAAACACATGTGCATGGCTATTAATCAATAAAAAAACGATATGTGAAGGAACAACCAAAAATTTTCCTATATTTGTATTATATATTTATAATGATGAGTTATCATCAACTAATTTTAATTCACACAAAATACCACCCCACTCCCTCCCCCGCACTTCTCCTCCTCCCCACAAGGAAAAAAAAGTACGTAAAAAAATATTATGTCTTATAAAAAATAGTACGTCTAAAAATAAAAAAAATATATATGCCTCTTTAAAAAAGTAATACTTTTGTAAAAAGTAGTATGTCCATTAAAAAAACAGTAGTACGTCTGAAAAAAAAAATAGTATGCCCACTAACAAACTTATTAGTACGTCTCTGAAAAACAGTCTTTAAAAAGAAACTAGTATGTTTGTTGGATTCCGGTCGGAACAAATAGTACGCCCATAAACCCACCGCAAAGATCCCCGCCAGTGACGATGTTTCCTCTTCGGATGACTCATCTCCATCTCTGAAGAGCGTGTCTTTGAGCGCTTCAAATCAACCCCCTCAAAACGTAGTATTGGTGAGCAGAGATTGTTCCCATGGAAAGAGTTAGAATGGAAAATTGAATCAATCAATATGAATAATCAATCAATATGAATATTCCTTACTTCAAGTAAGAGCTCAATATGTTGGGGAAAGTAGGATGATTCCAATGATAAACAAATTTGCAAGATAAACACTAAAGATAATGAAAACTTATCAAGGATCACATGCGATCATTCATAATGAATGGATTTAATCATGATAACTTGCAATTATAGAAAGTGGACAATCAAAGATATAAAAAAAATTCTCACCAATAAAAATTTAAATTACTTAGCCATATTTATGACAACTAGGAGGGCCTAAGTCTTCGTACTGGTTATCCTGACCATGTGCAAGGTCTGAGTTTTTCATGTTATTCTTTTTGGGATCCAAACTTGAGACCTTTTATCTCAATCAATGTCAGTATCAGTGAGTCATAGTTGTTTGTTATCATCAAAAGATATGGGTTCAACAGTGTTCCCCTATTTTGATGACGACAAACCATTAATGGCTCCTCTCAAAGAGAATCATTACAGAACAAGAAAATAGTTTTAGAAACATTGCAATCAAAGATCAATGAGCATATATTACACATCAACACACATAGAGAAAGCTTAGATCAAATCAATAAGACAATTGCCAGTGTTGGTCTCATATTGTACTTGATGTCATCAGTAGCCAAATCAATATCCCCTAAAGAAGTAGTAGCGATGAGTAGGGATCGTTCCCATATAGAATTAAGGCAAAATTGAATCGACGCTCAAGTAGCTCTACTCGTGAATAAGATCTATCCAAATTAATCATTTAAAATTATGGGCATGATTTTGAAAATTAGCTCAATTAAATGCTGAATAGAGCAGCACTAACTTATGTTGATAAAGGATAATATGAAAAACAGCTAGAAACATGTAAAATCCATCATGGTTTTTACAGCATTCATCGACATACCTAAAAACTGCGGAAGAAGCTGTCTTCACAGTCCTACTCAGGGCTGTGGTTTGTGAACAGACTCTAATCTACTATGTCAGTAAGGTACTCCATGAAGTAGAAACCATATATCCAAAGGTCGAGAAGGTGGTCCTAGCACCTTTTACTGTAGCCAAGAAATTGAGACCATATTTCTAGGCGTATCCAATCTGTGTTGTGACTGACCTACCCTTCAAAGAAATGCTCCACTTACTGGAACAATCAGGACGATAAAGTGGTCGGCTGAGCTCAATGAATATGGTATCTTGTTTGAACCAAGGACCTCAATTAAAGCCTAATCACGAGCCGACTTTCTAGCTGAGTGCAACTTCTAGGTAACCACAAGCTGATCACTAAACCCGAACTAGTTCATACAGTACCATCTGGAGAGGTTATATAGATGGAGCCGTCTTGCAAGAATAGGTCAAGAGCAGAAGTCCTCCTTATTTTCTCAAAGGGATAGGAACTACCTTGCTCAGTCAACCTAGAATTCACAGCAACGAACAACATGGCCGAATACGAAACCCTAAGCTTAGTTAAACACCTGAACATGAATAACTTGGAGGCTCATTCTAACTCAAGGTTGGTGGTCGAGCAAATGTTAGGCAAATGTGAGGTCGAATCAAAACTGAAGGGATACCTAATAAGTACAACCGATTTAAAAAAGAAATTTACCGACCTATATATTCTACAAATCCCTTGTGGGGAGAATGGGTTGGCAGACACCCTCAGTATGTTGTCATATGGACTAGAGAAATAAACCCAAGACAGGCTTTATACCGAGGCAATAAGAACCCTGAGGAAGGTAAGCAAGGATGTCAATGCAATTGAGGTCAATCCAACATGGGTCGATATTATCCTGTCATACCTAAAAGACAAGAGCCAACCAGAAGACCTAAGTGAAGCACAAAAAATTTGAAGAATAGTCCCAAACTACTTACTATCTAGACTCGACCTCTACAAGAGGTCATATTCCGTGCCCCTCCTCAAATGCCTAAGGTCGATGGAAGCCAACTCATCGTTGCCGAGGTACCATCATGGAGCCCAGACCTTAGCTTATAGATGCATGAGGCAAGGGTATTACTGGCCTACTCTAATGTCTAATGCTAAAGATCTCGTAAAAAAATATGACTGATGTCAAAGAATGACCGACTTCACAAGTAGCCAGCCACAAAATGACACCCATTCAAATACCATGGCCCTTTACTCAATGAGACATCAAGATCCTTAGCCCTTTCTGCCCCAGGACAAAGAAAATTTAGCATAGTAACAGTGGAATATTTAACCAAGTAGACGGAGGCCGAGGTCGTCCCAACCAAAAAACTGACCAAAGCTATCCAGAGTTTTGTATGGAAGTCCATAGTATATAGGTATGGCGTCCTAAAAATCGTTATCTCAGACAATGAAACATAGTTCACCAGCTTAAACTTTGCTGAGTTCTGTGAAGGGCTCGGGATCGAACAAAGGTTCATCTCAGTCAAGCATCCAAGGTCGGAGGGATGAATCAAAGCTGTGAATAAAGAAATCAAGCAAGCTCTAACAAAGAAACTCACCACAACAAAGGGACTCTGGGTAGAAGAACATCAATCATCCTCTGGCCTTATAGAACGACCCCGAAGAGGTTGACCAAAGAGACCCCATTTGCTTTGGCCTTCGGTATGGACGCTGTCATCCTGATCGAGACAAAGTACCCCACTGCTTGAGTGAGGAACTTTGTTCATGAGAAGAATTGAGGAATTCATCCGTGAGCACTTGGGCTTGCTAGAAGGAAAAAGGGATCAAGCAAAAGTCCGAGCCAGGACTTTCAATTGCAGGTTTCCTGGTATGTCAACAAAAACATCAGGTCGAGAAATCTAAAGGTCGGGAACTAGGACCTTAAGTAAGCATAATTCGAAGCTTAAACCTCGGGAGGCAAGTTCTCAGAAAACTAGGAAGCACCTTACAAGATCACAACAAAAAAAGGGCCAAGGGGGTTACAAAATCACTCGATTTAATGGGCAAGAGTTACTCTAAACTTTATATATTAAATTCTTTTAGTCATATGGAGTACATATCTGTTATGCGTACGAATCAAGCTATCGAAGACATGCTAGATTTTTCCGATTGAAACTCAAAATTAGACCTAATGCAAACATGAGAAAGATTTGAAGGCGTACTGAAAACACTAATAACAAGCGTATGATCGTTTGAAAAATTGAAATATACACATATATAACATTGTCTGTGACATTGTTTGCTACATGCATGTGACATACATCTGTCAACTTTATTTTGTTAAAAAATACCTTTTTTTATATGAAATTTGAACTTTATTATTGTAAGAACGATTTCGAAATCACAAGCGTACCCACATGCTTGCTACTAACGTTTTGATTTGGTAATTTGGGCACAAGTTTGTCACATAATTGAATTGATGTTTGGTTTGACTAATCAATAGGGATGGCAATAGAACTCGTACCCGATAGGTATTCCCAAACCCAAACCCAATCAAAAGGGAAATACCGAGTTCATCGGGTTCGAGAATACCTGAAATTATAAGTTCGGGTTTGGGGATTGCCATACACTCCCCGAACCCGACCCGATATGAGAAATATCCTCAAACTCCATACCCATTATCTTATAAATATATCATTAGTCATAACTATTCGTAGTGTTAAAATCAATTTTAAAATCTTATACTTGAGTATTCCTATAACGTCCCGATTTTCCATATCACATTAATACATAATAATACAAATGACGTCACTGTCTTTGAGTCCCAACATCCCAGTTAGACAAAATTACTTAACCGGTTTAGGTACAGAAATAAATAAAATCCACTTTGACATAAATCAATAATGTTATCTAATACAGGGAAAACTCCTTATTTATTACATATTTTACTTGGTCTATAATTGTGTTACAGTAGATGCATATTAGCATCATAACCTATATCACAACTGTCCGTCGTCTCTGGCTCCTAAAAACACAGAGAAGAGAAAAAACACGGAAAAATAGTAACCGTGAGCCACATGAGCTCAATAACGTGTCGGCCCCTTACCAGGGTCACATGAGAGAAGAAGGTAAGAAAAAAAAAAGGAAAAAAAATGACTACTTAGGTCCTTTGTTTCAGCACTTTGGAACTACTATATCACTCCGGCATTCATAATTATCATCTCAAAAACACAATGAAGGCAGACAATAGATACTCTCAGTATTATAATTGTGCCATTGGCGAGATTTATTCAATTTTAACTTATCAAGTTTTATTCACCTTTAGCAAAACGGACATCCACGAAAGGAGATCATCCAAACCGAAATCTAGGGTCTCCTGCAGTGAGTTTTTCCGTATACCAAAACGACCTCACAGGTCGATGAATATCGTCACCAAGACACTGTATAACACAAACAACAGACACAACGCTCTATGTGTTTTATACTACGGAGTTATCTCATCAATTATAGATTTAAACTCCTTTTACTCACTCATCCTCTTTATGCTAGTAATCAAAACATAACACAAACACACACATCATCTTATCATGGCACACGGCAGTTGCAGTCAGTATTTTACGTTAGCCACATTTAATGACTATGTCCAAAGATTACAATGCATATTATCATACTCACGGTATAATAATAGCATCGTCACACACAATAAATCTACATGTTATCTTTTTATTGCAACTTCCTCACACACACGCTCAGCTTATCCTTTATGTCTCAACCAGTGGAGTCTTGAGGTCCTATAACATGAAAGGATTCACATATTAATATATTTGTTTGTTCGCGTTACGAAGTTAAATATATTTGTTCGTACTTCAAGAAAAACCGTTATATTAATATTATGAGGTGATGTTGAGCTTTGCACAATCCTTTGATACTTATTTTTATTGTCCATTATGATGATTTTTAAATTGAATATCATTAGATCTATTTGGAAATGTTTGTATTTTTTAGGGTCAAAACGATCATTCTTGATCTAAAAGGTTCTGAGATGGACATCCGACCTCTGGAACGGGTGTCCCAGTCTCTGGAACTATCGTCCCGCCCTCTGAAACGAACGTTTCGGCCTCTGGAACGAGCTTCCTGGCCTCTGGAACGGGTGTCTTGGATTCTGTCCAACATGACCTTTCGACGTATTTAAATCTATAACTTCTTGTATACAAACTCCAAAAATTATTTCGTAAAATTTTACATGAACTAGACTCCATAATCATTCTAGTGAATCAAAGCTTCCATCATAAAACCTTACTAATAATAACAGTTAATTAGTTTAAGTTTATATTTTCTACTAGTTTGGACAGTTTGACCCTATTTCATTAGTTAGCTCATAACTCTCTACATACAAATCCAAATAATTATTGATAAAATGTTCTAAAAACAAGACTTCCATGATCTCAAGGTACCTTAACCAATGAGGCCATCTAACGATCCCAAGGGATGCCTTTCTGCTACACCATCATCGCCGTGATCGCATCATCTACCACTTCCTGCGAGTCAGGGCAACACAGGAACAAGTGATCTCTTGTCTCAATCTCCCTGGCACACAATGCATAGTCTGTAGATTGGCCAATATCATGATCATATATCCAGCTAGAGGTATGAAGTTTATTTAATGTGCATAGCCACACTATAAACGCATGCCTAGGTCATGCATTACTCCAAACCACCTTCATCCACCTCAATTTCCTTCTTTCTTGGTAAAGGGACTTGTAACCAGACGTGATAGAGTACTCACCATCAAGGGACAAAGACCATTGCACAAACTGTTGTTCCATTTTCATAAATCCTTTCAAGCAATCTCGAGCTGCAAACAAGGATTTCAAGCCCCAAGGGGAAGAAACCTTAACTTGATACTCTCATATAAAACAACCTTTCACAAAAAATGCATGTATCCACCTCACCCACATTCTTTCCCTCGCTTTTTCAATAGCTTATTTTTGCTTAACTAACAAAGCAATGCTCCAGTATCTCAGGTTTTAAACCCATGTCTTTTTCATTTACAGGACAACAAAGAGAATCCCATGCCACAAGTGCTTTACTTCGATTCAAAGCCAGCCCCGTCCATAAGAAAGCCCTCAAAATAGCCTCTGTTTCATCCAAAACTCCAAAAAGATAAGAAAAACCTAAGACCAGTACACTTGTATGGACATTAACATAACTTTCACAAGCTGAGCTCTACGTGCATAGGATAGATCCCTCATAGTCCAGCACGCCATCCTTGGTGTAGTTTCATCCATCAAAGGAGAATATTGAGTGATCTGCAATCTTTTAGCAGATAAAGGTACTCCAAGGTACCTAATAGGAAACACTCCCTTTTCCATGGCCACAAAATGAAGAATCTGGGTTTCTAAGTCAATGCTAACCTCACTAACAAACAATAGACTCTTGCTAGCATTTGCAAAAAGCCCAAATTCTTCAGCAAAACCAACCAGCTCCTTTTTAATAACACCAACGAATCCAAAGAATCCTTGGACCAAATCATAAAAGCATCCACAAAGGTCAAGCTAATGAGCTTAACATGTGAGCATTTAGGATGATAATGAAAGTGGGGAGAATAACTAGCTTTTAGAAGTCCCCTCGAGAGGCACCTCATGGCAATGACAATAAGGAGAGGGGAGATGGGGTCTCCCTGTCTCGATCCTCTCCTACCATAGAAAAAATCACTGAATCTTCCATTCATACAAAATGGTGTATGTAACTTGTCTTATACATACCTCAATCCAGCCCAAGAATTTATCCAGCAAGCCTAACATTACCATCCATCTCAAGAGAAAATTCCATTGCAAGGAATCATATGCCTTTCGAATATCCACTTTAGCAAGACACCTAGGAGAGACAAACTTCCTACCATTTCCACCAAGCAAGGCCTGACATAGACTAATATTATCAATAATAGATCTCCCCTGCACAAAGACACTTTGGGAATTACTGATCACATGCTTGAGTACAATCTTCATTCTGTTACACATCATCTTCGAGATGATCTTGCATAACGTAGTACAGGAGGAGATAGGTCTGACTCCAGCTGACTTAGAGGCATTAGGACACTTAGCTATCATACAACGAGATATTTTATTAATCTCCTTTAACAGCTTACTCCTATACGAAAGAAGTCCAGGACTCCATCTGTCACTTCATTGCGTATAATAGACCAACACTTTTGCAAAAAGAAAGCATTGAACACATCCACTCCAGGCGTCTTATAATCATCTATGTTCCATAAGACCCTTTTCACATCCTCTGGATCAAACTCGGCTGACAATAAAGTCTTATGTTTCTCGGTAAGTACAGTTCCCATACTGCATACTTCTACTCAAAGTGTAATCAACTCTATCTGTAGTAGCCAACAACCCTCCATATATGTCTTCATTTCAGCAAGAATATCATCCTCATCGGTTACAGCCTGTCCGTTCTCAGCAAATAAACAAGATACAGTGGCCTTCCTACATCTCTCCTTAATGACACTGAGAAAATATTTAGTATTTTGATCTATTGGAAGGATCCAGACATCTTTAGCTCATTGCGTCATCATGTCATTTTCAATTGCATATAGATTCTGAAGATTTTCATTTGCCTCTCTAATCCGCTGCAGTAAGTCATCAGAATGGCATCTTCAAAGAAAGGACTGAAGCATCATCACAACTTTTTCCTGCTCTTGAATGCGAATAGAAATTCTAGAGAAAAAGGACTTATGCATTTGCTTCAACGGATATCTGAGCTTTTTAAATTTCTGCACCACTCTATAAATAGGACATCCAGTGATTTTCTCATCCCAGACATTCAAAAATTTGAAAGGAGAAGGATAACTCTTTTTATCAATCAATCGAATAAGAATAAGGTTGTGATCAGAAATACAAGGCTCCAAGTAAGAAGCCATGGCATATTCATGTTTCTCAAGCCATAAAGGGTTGCCCATAACTCTATCTAGCTTGACATGCATCCAAGACCCCTCCCCTTGATAATTAAACCAACTATGAAAGCATTCATTCCACTGAATGTCCACCAAACCACACATAGACAAGTAGTTCCTAAGTTCCATACAAGGATCAATACTGATTCCTTCATATCCAATTTTTTCCTCAAAGAAAATGAAGGAATTAAAATCACCACACACTAACCAAGGTTCCTGAACAATACCAGCCAAACCAATCAAGTCCTCCCACAACTTTAATCTACCAGAAGCTGAATTCAAAGCATAAATCACTGTCAGTAACACTACAATCTCACCAGTAGAAGATCACACCGTGCAAGTCATCATTTGATCAGTAACTCTGATTAATGTGATCTTCCAGATCTTATTATCCAAAGCAAGCCAAATCCTCGCATTTGTTACATGATAATAATTATTTATGCAGCTCCAAGTACCAAAGCATGCCTTACTCACCCTAACGAAGTGCTTAGCCTTAACTCTCACCTTAAGTAAGGCCATCAAGCTAATTCTATGCGTAGAAATGAAATGCCTGACAGCACAATGCTTTTCAGACTTATTAATGCCCTAGCATTCCATGCAAAGGTCATTTATTAAGACGAGGAAGTAAAATCATTACGAGCTTATTCTGGATCACTTTCTCCATCCGTGCTTCATCTAGAGTAATGAACCTATTGGTATCAGCAGTATCAATATTAACATGGTACTGATCAATAATCTTATCAATACTATTCTTATGCTTGGTAGCAGACCAGATCCCTTTATCCACCTTAGCCTTGCCCTTATATTCATTAAGAGAAGGTTGACGCACTACTTCCTCAGTAACAGGTTTAGCTGCTTTGGGTTTCCAAACCTGTTTAGGCTTAATAGAACAATCCTCTGTTTTATGCCCCCACGATTTGCAGCAACCACATCTAGCAGGCTTCCATTCCATTCTAAAACCACTTCTTGTTCATATTTCTCCCCTTTAGGACCCCTAAAAACAAAGCTCTCCACTATCTCTTTCTTAATGTCAATCTCAACCAAGATTCGTGGATATGAAATCCTACCCTTAGCAACAATAACATGATCAGTACAGATTGCCTTTCCCACTCTGCTAGCTAGTTTCTCTAATGACTTCCTACCCCAGAACTGGTGATCCAATGAAGGGAACTGAATCCAGGTTGGCACCATATCGATATTCTTCTCATCAAAGACAGAATCATATGTCCATTCACACAACATCAGAGGCTTACCTCTAATAAACCAGAAACGACTCAAAACCTTCACTTTACCCATTTCAGAAGAGAATCTAAACACGAAGTATCCCTGGTTGTGTAGAGGATCTCAGGAAGGCCACATCCAACCATTGGACAAGAACCTAGCCATAGCATAAAATGGTATCCTCTCTCCCAGAAGATAGCCTATACGGGCATGGCTCCAGTACTTTTGTTCATTAACCACATCTTCCACGGAGATGGAAAGCACATCATCATCTAAAATTTAAACATACGTGTTGAACCTTGTGATGTTTTGATGATGACAAACAGTAGAGCACTAATGATTTACAAGTTTGATGATGTGCAGGTGCAATGTACAAGCTTTGAGGAATCTCATGAATACAAGATTGCATATCAAGGAAGTAATCAAACTTCAAGCCAAAGATGATAACTCAAGTACAATACACCAAGACTATAAGATGGTGCTGCAGATCTATCAAGTAGTGTACAAGTGTGTTGTAGATAGGTTGGTACTCTTGTCTATTAATTGTAGTAGTGAGCACACAGGATTCGAATTACCTTAAACATGTTTTCGAAAAGAACCTAATCTTGACTAAAAACTGATTCTTGTCACAGTGACAGTCCTTTAACAGAATCCTGTTTTTTCGGGTAATGGTTTAAAAGAGATATTCCATGTTTTAAATTGGATATTTATCTCACAGCAATGATGAAGATTTTGTTATATTTTTAAGCAAGAATAGTTGAGGTTTAAAAACATGTTATGTATCTAGTATAAGTATTCCCAATTTGGTTAGGGTCGTAGCATCGTGTGGAAAGATAGAATGGAAGAATGGAAGAAGAAGCAGAATGATAAGCAAATGGTTAGGCATGAGGGTCTAGACGATGAGACGGTGATGATCGTGAAGCTCGAGATGATGATCTTGTGCTTAAGTAAGTTCAGTTCTGATTTCTTCATTTCATTAGCTGGTGTGTTTTTGGTGTGTTGTTTTGCAGGGGGAGGCATAAAAAAATGATGATAGGGGTCGACTCATAACTAAATTTTAACATTAAGATAAGATATAAAAAAAACCAATGTAAAAAGTGGCGTTGTCACTTTTATGAGAGCGAAATCCAAAAGAAAAAGAACCCATCGACTGAAGAGTCCCATTCTTCTTTGCGTTCTTAGCCTTTTTCGATTTCGATTTCAACTTCGACTTGGATCACGAGCTACCACCATCCTCCATATGAACCTGAGACACCGTAACATCACACAACTTTGGAGAATCTAGATCTAATCTAACCTTCCTCGATCTCCCTCGATTTCCCATTAGCTGAATCGAGATCAGTTCCCCAACGGAATCGTCATCGACAGCTAGGGTTCACACCCTCTAATCTATCTTCTAAATACATTTTAAGTATTTTGATTTCTTTGATTTTCATTTTGTTGGTGTTGTTGCTTTTCTTATATATTGTTTACAATAAACTAATCCAATAATCAAACAACTCCTTTAGTGAAGCTAGCACCACCGTTTTAATGCCTCGTCAATAAATACAACCCGTCCAAATTCTCCATACTGGAGCACAAGGCAACAGGATTCCAATAGTCATCAAGTCTATGGATTGTAATACCATCTTGTTTTTGAATAGTCTTTGTATGCAAACATTAGTAAAACATGAAAAGCGAGAGCGAACATTAATTTCAAGGCATAAATGATTATGCGTTATGCCCACACTCTATAACAATCTATAGTTCAAGCGGAATATGAAAACAATTTATCATCAATTGCCATGTCAATATATGAAGAACAATGTAACAAAAGTTTAGATGAAAATAAAAGACATAAATTTCAAGATCACTTCGCCCTTCTCTTCTCTTCTCTATTTAGCGTAATTTGGTTTTTTCTTTACCTTGGGAGAGAGTAAACGTTCGTTAGTCCCATCATGAAATACCAAGTTTTCACCATAGATATCAGCAAAAGAACAACGCATCTATAGTTCAAGCAGAATATAAAAACAAGTTATCATCAATTGCGATATCAATATACGAAGAAAAATGTAACAAAAGTTTAGATGAAAATAAAAGATATAAATTTCAAGATCACTTCACCCTTCTCTTCTCTTCTCTATTTAACGCAATTTGGTTTTTTCTTCACCTTGGTAGAGAGTAAACATCCGTTAGTCCCATCGTGAAATACCAAGCTTTCAACATAGATATCAGCAAAAGACCAACACAACTTTAAGATTATTATGCAAGGATCTTTATGTTGGCTCTTGAAATAACATACTTCCATAAACAAATTAGAACCAAAAAATAGTTCATCATTATTTTTCAGATACATAAATCGAACAATTGAGAGGGTCATGTCAAGACTCTATTTTACCATAATCTGCCATCACCCAAAAGGAACTAGTATTGATAAAAGCTTCTATCATTACCAACGCAAGAGACTGGTCCCAGACAGAAATGGATGTTGTGCATCAATACATCTTGATACTAGAATCATTCGGAACCTTAAAGTAATGCACTACCTCTCTAAAACATCGAAAGCAAGAACTTGAAAGCGAGTTTGCCTATAAAAAGGACGATCCACCATAATGGACATATCAATACGTCCATCATGATAGCGTGGAATATATGGAGGATAGACCACAATGTTCTTCTAAACACCATCTTTGACCAAGTAAACATTGACAGAAAACTTACATCTCACTTTCTAATAAGTCCTCGAAATAAGAATAATGAGCAAAGAAACCCACAACCTTGTAATCACGTCAACAAAGGTAAGCCTAAAAGAAGTCTGGCGCAATCGTCAATGGATCGAGAACTTGGTATAAGCATCCAACACCTAGTCGAGGAGTTTAAGAGAAATATTTTTCTCATCCTCAGCTCCATGATCAATAGCAATCCATTGACATAACCACAAAAATACGTAAGCTCCAAAAACAACTGAAGTTCCACAACCGGGATAAATGTATCACCTTGTTAAAGCACAATCCTTATCACCTTGTCTAATCACAATCCTATTCTCATAGTAATTGTCTGATTTCGTCTCCCAAAATAATTTTTGAGAGGGACTATCACGACGACCATGAAAAACATTGTTAGTGTAGGTGGGGAGGTTAAGGGATACGATTATATGAAATCAGAGGTTTTGATGAGAGAGCGTCATGACTTGGACATGCATCTGAACCAAATCAAGGAATTCATCGGGAGCCTTGATAGGACACCGGGGATCTGCTCTATTGGCAAGTAAAGGCCAAAAATTATTGTTGTAGTTGAGACAATATTTGAGGAGGATTATCATGACGACCATGACAAGCATTGTTAGTGTTGTTGGCGAGGTTAAGGGCTATGTTTCTACGAAATCATAGGTTTCGATGAGAGAGCGCCATGACTTGGACATGCATCTGAACCACAGAAAGGAATTCACCGAGAGCCTTGATAGGACGCTCGTAATCAGCTTCATTGACAAGTATAGATGGAGAATTGTTGTTGTAGTAGTTAAGACAATTTTTTCTAATGTTTTCTTCCGTCTTTGTTTCTTTGATCTCCGACGATCAAAGACTTGCTGTAAAGTTAAGCTCATGAACTTTGAATCTTAATCGTCAGATCTTACGTATATAATAAAACGATTCAAATTAGAAATAGAGTTAATCAAATCTAACATGAAGAAAGATATGAATTATCCAAGAATCTGATTCTAATACATTCAACAAAGTGCTTCTCGTGTATATATCGTTGTTAACAAACACGATAAGTCAAGATGGGATAGCAATGCATCTGTTGCGATCTCTTTAGGACAAACGGATGTGTGCCAATGCCAAGTTAAAATCAATAGTCAAGATTAAAATGTGATAATGGATGTTATTTGAGAAATGGGACAAATTTATTGAAGTGGGCTAAATAATTATTGTGCCATGACACCACGCTTTAATCTTTACTGTTAAGTTCAGATCGAGTTAGCATCCATGACATAAACACAACACTAATATAAGTATCGGTTAATGTTGGTGTTGTAACTAGCAGGAAAATACCTCTTGCAGAACCATCTCCACCACATAATTTTAAAAAACAAGAAATTTGAAGTTCTATAAAAAACACAATTTTGAAATATTGTGGTCAAGATGATTCTGCAACAAGTATATTTTCTCTGTCAGTTGCAGTGTCATCCATATTTTCTATAATTATAACACAAAGCCTCAACTTCTTTACTCACGTTGACACCTTCGTATACCCGTAATGAAGCTAATGATTACATATTATAAACACTAGACTTCTATATGTGACCATATTAGTCACATCATAAAATATTACAATTGTAATATTAACATTTTGTGTGATCTAGAACATGATATTTTTTTTCTATCAATAACAAATAAATTATATTTTGTATTATAAACTTAGATTTATCAATTAACCCTACATTGTTTTATTGTAAGAAGGTTTTGATATAGAGTATAACATAATCCATCAAATTTATTTTGTTATGAGATAATAAAATATATAAACTCGATTGTTTTGATGTGAGATTGAAGATTTATCAAATAAATACTGCATATTAGGTTGTTAATAGACTCATACTCGATCAAAGAAGAGAAATACCAAATCAAAACCCATTTATGGTATCTAATGTACAATAAACCAATCATTGTGCTAAACTTGCAATCAATCAAGGGTATTAAATCATGTAAGAACTATTGGTCTAAGTTTGCTCTACCCTTCATATGCTTAGTAGTAATAACGTTTTTAAGAATCTAACTTAATTCGTTGACAAATGAGCTAATAGAATACTGACATATGGATAACTATAAACCAATAGAAAGATGACATGTGAATGAGTAACGAAAGAAAAAACTCCCTACATCTCAATTATATATTACTAGCTCCGTCTTTTTCCTCAACTATTGTTTCTCTCGAGAAATCAATTATACTAAAAGTCCGAATTGATGATAGAAGATCCAGTAATACATATCTTAACATCTCCTTCTCACACAAAATCTTATAGGGACATGAAGTATGGACAACACTGGCTCAACCCATATCAATTGCTATATGTATGGTCCACATAATAAATCACATAGGTGGCAATAAATTGGGGGAGCCAGAGATCGAACTTGTAACCTCTTGTCACGACCTACTCTGATACCATGTCGAGGAACCAACTCTACCAAAAATCTGAACTGATGGTAGAAGACCCAGTAATGTATATCTTAACAATTTTGTCATTCAAGTAAAAAGGATTTTGTTGGAATGCGGATTTTTTATCTGTATACTTTACTGAATGATGGAAACTATCAAAATGATGATTATTAAAATGGAAATTCAAAAAAAGAGGGAAGTATGAGGGTCCAGATGGTGACTTGGCAGCGATGCTTGAAAGAGATGTCTTAGATTCTAGTCCTGGTGTCAGATGGGATGATACAGCCAGCTCACTGAAGCGAAAAGGCTTCTTGAGGAGGTTGTCGTTCTTCCATTGTAGATGTCGGAATACTTTCAGGTACTTTACATGATGCTTAGAAACTGACCTTATAGCTTAGAAAAACAATCTAAAGAAGGTTTATTTAGCGACCTGACTCTTAACGTTTTGTTTTACTTGTAGGGCATCCGGAGATCATGGAAAGGAGTATTAATGTTTGGGCCTCCTGATACTAGGAACACACTTCTGGCGAAAGCAGTTGGCGCAGAGTGTGGAGCAACATTCTTCAATGTCTCTTCTGCTACGTTGGCTTCAAAATGGCGTGGAGAGAGTGAGAAGATGGTTCGGTGCTTATTCGATCTTGCCAGAGCTTATGTTCCCAGCACAATTTTCATTGATGAGATTAATCCTCTCTACAATGCTTGTGGTTAAAGCTTTTGAAAGTTTTGAAATTCTGATGCTTATCAAGGTTTTTTTTCCTAAGCTCCAGTATATTTATTCCATGCATCTTTACCGGCTAGAAAATTATTATTTTTTACTAATCTTTCTTGACACTGTTTTCAGTGAGAGAACACAAATCTTTGAGGAGAGTGAAGTCTGAACTGCTTGTTCATGTTGATGGCATGAACAATATTTCTGCTGGTGAAGATCGCAAATTAGTGATGGTCCTCGCATCTACTAATTTCCTGTGGGACATAGATGAGGCACTCAGGTTTGCACTGTTCATCTCGATGCCATCATTTTGGAGTACAATCAGTTGTCTTTATCTTAGCTGAAGTAACATTATTGTGTATCTAATGTAACAACTTTGGCTTCCCTATATTGTGCAAGAGACGGCTGGAGAAGCAAATAGACATTCCACTTCCTAATTTCGAGAGTCATAAAGAGGTTATACGGATCAATTTAAAGTCTGTTGAGGTGAGTATTAGTTTAAGGCATCTCATCATGTCTTCCATTTCAATTCTACTACGGATCAATATCTTTTCATATATAGGCTAAGGTTGGGTAAACGAAAGGTCAAGAAAGTGGGAGAATCCCCCCATCTAATGAGAAAGTGATGCCTGACGGATAAACCTATGTCACCTGGGAGATCGCACACGGGGGGAGGGGGGTAAGGGAAGGTGAACCGCCCTCGGGAATCACACCCATCATTTTAAGGGAAATGAACCGTCCTCGATGGCTACACTGCTAACAATCCATAAAGGTCAAGGAAGGTTCAGAAAGGATAAAATACCTAGGAGTATCAACGCCTAGATAGGGCACGACAAAAGGGGTCAACCTCAACTAAATTGGCCAGAAAGGTCAGGAAAGAATCAAATACCCAGAAAGGATGTCAACGTCTAGATCGGACATGACCCAGAGACGATGTCAATGCCCAGATCGAATACAACCCAGAGAGAATCGACCTTCAATAAATCGAACAGAAGAGTCGAAGAAGATGCCAAAAACAACCAATTACCCCAGGGGCTACCAATTGCCAAGAACGGGCACGACCCACCAAGTATCGACTTCGAACGGACTAGCTAGAAAGGTCAAACGAGATTCGCGAAGAACCAGGTAGAATCAAAGACCCAAAGAAATTCCACGATTCAACCTCGAGGACTCAGGGGACAAATTGTCACGGACTTTTTCTCTAAACCGTGCGACACTTAGCAAACCTTGCCTCGAGTATGCTAAGTCAGCCTAACTCCCAAACACTCTCAAGAGTTGGAACTCACAAAGAAGCTTGGAATGCTCTCAAACTTGGCTTTGTATTGCTTGATTGCTTGAATGCTTGGTTGATCACTTGATGGTTACAAATGAGGGAAGGCAAGCCTATTTATAGGCCTTGTCAAGAATTCTAGAGAATTCTATATAATTCTATACAACTCCTAGAACTTCCTACAATGTCCTAGAGAAGTCTAGTATTTACAAGATAATTCCACACAACTCTAGATAAATCTAGAGTACTCAAGAGAGTTCTATATTTTTCTAGAGAATTCTAGAGTCTTTTCTATTCTAGAGAACTCTAAAGTCTTTTATTGAGGCCTCCTTTCTCCATGAGAGCACTCTTGTAAGTGACCAAGGGGCTCGCTCGATATGTTTAAGAGCGCGAAAAATTTTGGGCATGACATTCTCCCCCACCTATCCTAGCGACGCCCTCGTCGTCTGCGCGTCCTGAAACTTCGAAATCTACTCTTTGAATTGTCAAAAGTCGGCCTCGCGTTCCCAACTTGCCTCACTGTCAGGCAACCCCTTCCATTTGACGAGAAACTCATGATAACAGGGAACGTGTTTCTTGCGGACCTCCCTCTCGGCAATGATCTCATCTGCCTCCTTATTATAAGAGGTAGTGACAATCGGTGGGGCACGCGTTGATTACCCTCGGTCAGGGTCTCCCTCGTGCGAATGGTAAGGCTTGAGTAAGCTCACGTGGAAGACCGGATGAAGCTTAAGTTTAGGTGGCAACTCCACCATATAGGCGACCTTACCTACCTTCTTGATGATAGGATACGGACCCTCGTATCTTCGCACCAACCCTTTGTGCAGATTCCTGAACGCCTTGTAATTCTGGGGTTGGAGCTTGATAAGGACAAGAACTCTAATTTGGAACTCCCGTGGCCTCCGCTTAGTGTCCGCCCATTTCTTCATGCGCTTATTAGCCTTCTTCAAGTAAGCGCGGGCGGTATTGGCCTGTTCTTGTCATGTCTTGGCGAGTTTGTAGGCCGCTGGGCTCGACCCCGTGTAGCTCGTTGCCACGGCACTGGGAATCAATGGTTGTTGCCCCGTTGCGAGCTCGAACGGGCTCCGATTCGTTATCTCGCAACGTTGAAGATTGTAAGAGAATTGGGCAATGTCCAACAACTTTGCCCAATCATGTCGGTTGGCACTCACATAGTGCCGTAAGTATATCTCGAGTAACCCGTTCACCCGTTCCGTTTGGCCATCCGTTTGCGGGTGAAAGGTCGTTGAGAAATTGAGTGTTAACCCCATAAGCTTCAATAGCTCGGTCCAGAACTTTCCCGTGAAACGAGCATCTCTGTCGCTCACGATATCCCGAGGAACTCCCCAATACTTGACCACGTTCTTTAGAAAGAGACGGGCTGCTTCCTCTACGGGGCACTTCTTTGTCGCAGGGATGAATATGTCATACTTTGAGAATCGGTCCACAACGACCATGATAGTGCCGCATCCTTCTGACTTGGGCAATCCGACGATGAAATCCATCGAAATGCTTTCCCACGGACGTTCCGGGATAGGCAGCGGTTCGAGCAATCCCATCGGCTTGCTCTGCTCAACCTTGTCTTGTTGGCATACAAGACAAGTGCGCACATAGGACTCCACGTCGTCCCTCATGTGCGGCCAGAAGTACATGCCCTCCACCAAGGCATGTGTTCGTCACTGTCCCGGGTGTCCGGTCCATAAAGAATCATGGCACTCCTTGAGAACTTTGCACCGCAAGTTCTCCCATTTTGGCACTTACAAGCGATTGTTTTTTGCATAAATCATCCCGTCCTTCTCCCAAAACCTTCGTGTCCTCCCGCTATCAGGACTCTTGGGTCTGCTGATGGTGGTAAGTTCAGCTTTTCGGCTCAAAGCGCCCGCTATCAGGTTAGCCTTACCCGGTTTATACTACATGACATAGTCGAACTCAGCCAAGAAGTCCTGCCAGCGTGCTTGTTTTGGGCTGAGCTTCTTCTATGTCTAGAAATAGCTTGCGGCCACATTGTCGGTCTTGACCACAAACTTGCCGCCCAACAAGTAGTGACGCCACATGCGTAGGCAATGTACCGCAGATGTCATCTCCTTTTCTTACACGGTCTAGCGTCATTGTGTTTGCGGCTTTCATAAGCTATGGGGTGACCTTCTTGCATCAACACACCCCCAATGGCAAAATCCGAAGCATCCGTATGAACTTCAAATGGCTTGCTATAGTCTGGCAAGGCAAGGACTGATTCCTCGCTAATCGCTACATTTAACGCTTCAAAGGCGTCTTGGCAGCGCTCGTCCCGAAATAAATCGACGATAATAATTAGCGAAGCCTAAGAAAGACCGAAGTTGGGGGTACCTTCGTTGGTGGTTCCCATTCTTGGATTGCCTTAATCTTGGCTCCGTCCATCCGGATTCTCCCATGATCTATCCGGTGCCCCAAGAATTCAATCTCCTGTTGGGCGAACGAACATTTCTCCTTTTTGACATATAGCTCGTTGGCACGGGACACTTGGAAGACTTGGCATAGATGATCGGCATGATCTTCCAAAATATGGCTATACATCATAATATCATCCAAGTATACCACAACGAAGCGATCCAAGAAGGGGTAAAACACGTGTTCATAAGGGTACAAAATATAGCCGGGGCGTTAGTCAAACCGAAGGGCATAACAAGGAACTCGTAAACTCCATACCTCGTCACTTGATAGTACCCTGAACGAAGATCGAGCTTAGAAAACCATCGTGCACCTCCAAGCTGATCAAAGAGATCGGCGATCAAGGGTGTAAGATATTTGTTCTTCACCATCACCTTATTAAGTGCTCGATAGTCGATGTATAGATGGAGAGAACCATCCTTCTTCTTTTGGAAGAGCACCGAGGTGCCATAGGGAGCTTTCGACGGTTGGATATACCCGACATCCAGAAGCTCCTTTAATTGTTTACGAAGCTCCTCAAGCTCTGGCGGGGCCATACGATAAGGTGCTTGGGCAGGGGGTTTGGTTCCCTGCTCAAGCTCAATATGATGATCCACTTCCCGCCTAGGCGGAAGCTTCTTCGGTAACTCGACACGCATGACGTCAGAGAAGTCCTCTAGAACTTCTTTCACCTCGGTCGGCATGTCCAGGGGCTTGGCACCCTCATCCGGGACTTCTTCCACAAGGGTGGCAAGATATGTGACGTCATTCCGCTTGAGACCCTTCTCAAGTTGCATAGCGGATAACATCTTGGTGCCTCGTTTTCCCCGAGTGCAAGGCACCACACTTGTCTTACCATCCTCGAGTATGTATAGAGAGTTGGCATATGGGATGGGGATAGCCTTGACTTGGTCTATGAATTCCATGCCAAGCACCAAGTCATAATCGTCCATAGGAATAATAAAGAGATTTACCATACCGTCCCATCGTCCAATCCGCATGCCGACGCTTTTTGCTATGCCGATGAGTGGTTGGGCCTTCGAATTAACAGCTTTGATGTAACCACCTCCTCGGTAAGCCTTGAGGGAAAGGCGAGTGGTCACACCTTCCGATATGAAGTTGTTTGTGGCTCCGGTGTCCACCAATGCTTTGATAGATCGTCCCTCGATCATCGTCTCCACGAACATCGTGCCTTCGGGAGCATCCTTAGGTACATGAATCTTGGCGTTCACCGGGCTCAAGAATTGGAGGGATCCCATCTTTGCTTCTTCCCTCCTTTGCTCATCCTCTTGGATGAGTACGGTGAGTCTCGCCTTCTTTGGGCACTCATTGGCACGATGAGGCTCGTCGCAAATGAAGCATGCCAGCTTAGGCTTGGGTTGGTCTCCCCCAGGCCTATGTTCTTATCCATCGGATTTGTGCCCGAAGGGTTGCTTGCCCTTTTCCTTGGTGAATCGAGCCTGGCCGTCTCGATCCTTGGGGAACTTCTCCTCTCCCCCACCTTTACTCAAACTAGCGATCTTGGGGTTCTTTGGCTTGGAGTCGGCCTTGCGAAATTCGATTAAGGATTCCGCAACTGTAATAGCTTGTGAAAGATCTTGGACCCCTCCAACTTTGGCCAAGATTGCAACCCGTCCATGAATGAAAAGAGCAAGTCTTTCTCGGCCATACCTGGGATTGAGCCCCTTTGAGTGAGCGGACGAAGCTTGGCCCGTGCTTCATCTTCCGCGTGCTCGGGGTAAAATTGCCTTTTGATTTCGCTTTTGAAATCATCTCAGGTATCAATTGAGCATGTCCCTCGCTCGATGTCCGTTTGCCGCCGCCTCCACCACAAGATAGCGGTATCGATGAGGTAGAGAGGTACCGTACGGAGTTTGGCATTCTCGTCTACCAAGCCTAGCACACCAAAGTATTGCTCCAGGCTAAATAGAAAGTTATCGAGCTCCCTCGCGTTCCTTGTTCCATTGAACGATCTTGGCTTCGGAACTTCGATCCTGGGAGCAGGTTGAGCCACGCTGCCACCACCCGTGGATAATGCAACTTTGCAAAGGTTTAACTCACCTTTAAGCTCCTTGACTTCTTCTCGTAACACGTCGATGAGAGCTTATAAGGCATCGTTCTGCTTTTGTAGCATGTCAATGACTGTGTTGAGTGCACCTTACATTTCTCCGCGGAGCTTCTCCTCTTTGGACGCTAGCTCCCCCAGGTGCTCTTTGACTTTGTCTAGCCTGTCCTCTCCGTCGGCCAAAGCTAGTTCCACCCGTGCTAATCGGGTGTTAAGGAAAGATAAGGATTCTCGCCCCTCGCGAGATTTCTCCCTTCTCTTCCTTCCATGGGCTTGAGTTTCCTCCTGAAACTCGGGATCAAGGGGAAGTTGCACGCCTTGGGAAATGTTCGATTCCTCGGCCATTTGAACCACGATCTGACCCTTCGTAACCGTGCTCTGATACCACTTGTCACGGGCTTTTTCTGTAGACCATACGACACTTAGCAAACCTTGCCTCGAGTATGCTAAATCAGCCTAACTCTCAAACACTCTCAAGAGTTGGAACTCACAAGGAAGCTTGAAATGCTCTCAAACTTGGCTTTGTATTGCTTGATTGCTTGAATGCTTGGTTGATTACTTGATGGTTACACATGAGGGGAGACAAACCTATTTATAGGCCTTGTCAAGAATTCTAGAGAATTCTATATAATTCTAGAGAATTCTATATAATTCTAGAGAATTCTATATAATTCTATACAACTCCTAGATCTTCCTAGAATGTCCTAGAGAAGTCTAATATTTACAAGATAATTCCACACAACTCTAGATAAATCTAGAGTACTCAAAAGAGTTCTATATTTCTCTAGAGAATTCTAGTCTTTGTTACTCTAGAGTCTTCTATTGAAGCCTCCTTTCTCCATGAGAGCTCTCTTGTAAGTGACCAAGGGGCTCACTCGATATGTTTAAGAGCGCGAAAAATTTTGGACGTGACAAAATGATGGTATAAAGCTTAAAATACTGCTAAGTATAACTTTGACTATGCCATCGACCTCACTTTAGCGCAGTCAACTAAACCACAACACCAAGCCACAACTAGAGGGAAATCCCATCCAACCAAGGAGTAGATCTCTTATTAAAGGCAAAGGCTCTCACTCCCATAAGGTATTCAATTCCTCATTTACTCTACCACATTGATTGTATAGTAACTTCTCTCCCTAAACCTCTCTCGAGCCCTCACTGACTTGAGCGTCTGAATGGATGTCCGAGGTCGATACCTCGACCAACGACGTCTGTCGTTCAAAGGTGTGCAATGGTGAACAGGCATACCCAGATAGACCCCTAAGACTTGACAAACACATGCGAGATCCGCAACGCATCCCAGTTCACCACCTCAACTACAACATACAAACAATTTGACTAAGCAGTTGTCCGTAGGAATTTTATGAAATGGTTCGTTGTTGTGTGCATATTCACTAGATCGATAATGTCATCAAATGAAACATAAGCTGAATAGTTTTCTTCACCACCCCATATTATCGTCCTGCAATGAGATAAAGTTAAAAAAATATTAGAAACTGTTCATCAATAAAAGACGCACTACTATGACATTGAGGAGTACTACTTGTTAAATTGGTTAACATACTAACGAGACGTACTAGTTTTGAAAAGGGCAAACTAGTTGTTCATTTTCATAACAGGCATACTAGTTTTGAAAGTGACTAATTCAGCACATAGTTATCAGAACTGAGCCGACATCGACCCAGTTGAGGCTCCGGGTCAATGGGTCACAGTTGAACCATCGGTTCGACCATTTTGATACTATTTTATTAATATTAATACTACTATATTATTTTTGATCAAAATATATATTTATAAGTCTTATATTAGTAAAAATATAATTTATATGTATATTCTTTTAGGTTTTTTTTGAATTTTTTTTCAGGATTTTTTTTGCACCGGTTCAACCGCCCGAGTTTGACTGGTTTTCACTGGGTCAACCCGGATCGATTCCTTGTTCGGACCGATCCGACCAAATCATCCGTTCACGGTTCAATCGGATGAACCGATCGGATCGATCCGATTTTAATTACTATGATTCAGCCTGAAAAAATAAATAAATTCATACTTAAAGCAAACAAAACAAGAAAATTACCCTGTATCATTTTATTTTTTTTGTTATCTACTACAACTTTTCTCTTAGGGTCTCATCATCATGTTTAAACACAGTCGTCTTCTTTGGATTCCTTTTCGGTTTTTTCTTTTTCTTATCCACCCAGTACGATCACCATCTCTTCTTCTTCATCAGCATCATATTGGTCTTTCGTCGATTCTAGTTTCTTCTCCACCTTTTCCTCCTCCGCCTTCGTTTTCTTCTTCATGGCACTGTCGTAGAGGAATGACGATCTACACTTCTTCGATCTTGTCTCCCATGCTATGACTCTTTTCACTAGGGATGAAGATTCTTGCTTTGTCGTTCGCTTCTTTGGCTGCTTTTCTTTTTCTCCTTCTTGTTCTTCGCTGAGCTGGCTGGAGGTTGTTCCGCTTTGGTTGACTGTTCTATTGGTTTCTTAATGAACTCTTGGATTTCCTTCTTCTTTTGGAGCTCTTCTGTCTGCCTTTCGTGCTTTGTTTCGTCTACTTCAATCGTTTTTTCCAAATGTTCAATTTCTCTGTCTTTTTGTCAAGCCAGCAGTTGAGGATATCCTCCCTTGCCTTCGAGGCATGAATCACTTTTCGCATTGTCTCAATATCAGATCTCATACCCTCTTTTCCCTTGCCTCCGTTGACATATAAGTTGTTTTGCACATGCATACTAGCTTTTCTTTTTCTTTTTTTCCTTTTTTTTTTTTTTGTATATACGCACTAAATGGTATACATAATGTGTTTTTCTTTAGGCGTACTAGTGTTTTACACAGGCGTACTATTTTTTTTTTCACAGGATGTATTTTTCAATAGGCGTACTAATATCTAAAAATTAATAGTTCTTTCGTTCTCATTTCTCGATAGAATCATAGTTACATGCATGCATGTATCCTCAGATAATTATTTTCGAAATCAATTGGGTTTTGAACAAAACATCGTGGAATTGTGATTCATTACACCAAAAAACACACATTGTTGTTTTTTTTTTTTTTTATACCTAAACATTGTCGAATTATGATGAGCAACACCAAAAACACACGAATCAAACACAGAAATCGAAATTGAGTTTGCATGAACCCTAACACGTCGAATTTGTGCCAAAGTTGAATTTGGCGAGAGGTTCGATGGAATGTGCACTTTAGAAGCACATATTTGAAGTAGAATCACCAAGTGAAGCAACCGAAATAGCACGAGAAGATGATGGAGTGGTGTGGAAAAATCTCCGTCGTCGTCATCGATGAATGGAAGTGAGAGAGGAGAGTCGCGCGAGGGAGAGTGAAAATGAGGAAGGACAATGAGATAATTTGGATATTTAAGAAATTTTGATCAGAATTAAAAATTTTGCATGATATTTTCTTGAAACAAATTTTAGATTTTTTTTTTGAATTATCGGGAAAAAATATTCTTGAAACAAAATTTTCAATTGATACTCTTTTACTTTTGAAATAAAAAATAGATTTATGACTAATCACAATAAATTTATTTATGGCTAATCATAAATCTACCAACCCACGAACTAAGCATGTAGGGCCTTGGCTTGTGCTTGGTGATTTCAATGCATTTATCTATGAAGAAGAGAAGGTGGGTTATGAAGGCGTATGCATTGAGCCTTGTGATGATATGAAGCATTGCTTAGCTTACTGTGGACTCGAGGACCTTAATGCTGTGGGATGTTTTCACATCTGGTTTAACAACCAAAAGTTTGACTCCTGGATGAAAATCAAACTTGATAGGGTGATGTGCGATTTAGCATGGATGGAACTGTATTGGGCAAATGCTGTTTTTCTTGAGGCTGGAATCTCAGACTATTCTCCTATGTTGGTGAATGTAAATACAAAGAAACTTTACCCTTCAGCTTTTAGGTTCTTAAATGCGTGGTGTCAATATACTGGGTTCCTAGACATGGTGAAGAAGGGATGGAATAGGCCTTTTGAAGGTAGATTGATGTTTCAAGGGACTCAGAAAATCAGAAGTATGAGGCATGATTTTAAAAGCATCCATCAGATGGGCTTCACAGACATCAAAAGGAGATTAAAGGAGACTGAGATGACCATGATGGCCCAACAGTTGAAGCTCAATGCTTGCTATTCTGAGAAGAATAGGGTAGCTGCAAATAAGGCTCTGTCTTTATATAGGGATCTTCTTATCAAGGAGGATCTATACCTAAAGCAAATGGTTAAGGATCTTTGGTTTGCATCGATGGACAGGAACACTGTATTTCTATAGTGTTTTGAAAGAGAGGAAGGCAAAGAAGCAAATCTTGAATATATGTAGGGGGGATGGATCTATCACTTCTAATGAGCAACAAATCAAGAATGAGTTTGTGTTGTACTTTCAGAGTATACTTGGTACAGATAATAGATATGTTTTAAAGATAGATGAGGAGGTGGTTGAGCAAGGACCAGTTCTGAGCAAGGATCAGATGCAGATATTGATGTTCGAATTTGATGATCAGGCTCTCCACGAATTTGATGATAGCTGACAACATGATGCTTTGTCAAGAGTTAGGACATGGTTATGAAAGGAAAACCATCTCCCCACGTTGTATGATAAAGCTAGTTATCAGAAAAGCGTATGACTCAGACCATTGTATTAGAAAAGCTTATGACTCAGTGCAATGGCCTTTCCTTCACAAGTTGTTGCTTCTATATGCCCTGAAGTCCTGGTGCAAAGAATTTTTATGTGTGTATCAACTGTGAAATATGTGTTGGAGCTAAATAGTGCAATGAAGTTGCATTAACTGTTTCAGGAAATCCATATAGATCACCTTTTCCCTTATCTTTTCGTTCTTGTTATGGAGTACCTTAGCAGGAGGATAAGGAGAATGGGGAAGACTAGAAGTTTCAAGTTCCATCCCAGATGTAAGCAGCTAAGTATTGTGGAGTTATGTTTTGTGGATGATTTGATGGTATTTTATAAAGCAGAGATAGGCTCAGTTAAATTGATCAAGGAGGAGATTCGAAGCTTTGCTATGGAGAGTGGCTTGATGATAAACATGAACATAAGTTCCTTTTTTATTACTGGTGTAAATGAAGAACGAAGGAGGGATTTGCTTCAGGAAATGGGTATTTAGGAAGGAGTACTGCCACTACGTTATTTGGGAGTTCCCCTTGTAGCTCAGAGCCTCAATGCCAAGCTCTATAAAGGCCTGATTGACAAGATTACTCATAGAATCAGTAGCTGGAATGCAAAATTGCTGAGTTATGGTGGAAGAGTCCGACAAGAGTGTTCTTATGACGATACATGTTTATTGGCTCAAACGAATAAAATGGGTAAATGAATTCTATTTGAAGCATTCGAATGTATGGTTGATTGATGTGAAGCAAGGAAGTGGTTATTTGATCATGACATGATCGATGTGGATGATCGCCCCATCTATGTCAGAGGTTTTGAAGATGTTGATCACTTGTTTATCGCTTTTAGTTTTGCTACTGAAGTGAGGGAGGGTGTCGAGGAATATGAATTTGAGATCGAATGTCACTAACCTGGAGTGCTGGTGGAACTCGCTCTTGAAGATAAGTCGAGGCAAAAGTAGAGCAACTGTGGCGCGAAGGAAAATATTTGCTACCTTTATTGTTGAGATATGGAGAGTAAGGAATGCTAGGGTGTTTAGAAGCGAACGCATTGATGTACAGAAAACTATAAAGGGTATATGTAAACTAGTTAATATGTAGTTAGCATAGAAGGGATGGTGTTAGGTGAGACATTTTTGTAATGACAGCTTTATCTCATGAATGAAATGCACCCAACTCCTCCAAACAAAAAATAAAAATAAAAAAATCTACCACCCTTTTACTTTTTCCCTAAACCCGTTCAAATAAACCCATAAACCAAACGATAGATATTTATCACTCACACCCCACGCTCACTCCCCTGGACCATCAAACTATCATCGTCTTCACCAAAGCTCTATCCTCACGTCTCAGCGCCGCACTTGCTGCCGTGCGAGCTGCGAATCGACGCGGATTACCCTTAGGTTTTCGGCCGCTTGCCGCCGCCACTCAGGTAATTGCGGCTTTTCGTCTTCTTCGTCTCTGTATCAGATGAAATCGCCGCTCTGTTGGAGTCATTTTTGGTGTCGGAGTTCTTTGAGCTGATTCAGGAGCATCGAGTGTATTTCATTTTTGTGTTTTTTTTTTTTGGGGGGTTTTGGTGTTGAAAAGTTAGTCAAGCTTTACTATTTGTCAAGTTATTGTGACCTCTCATTGTTCAGGAAAATGTGAATTTGACGCTAACTTGACACCAAATTGAAAATTAAGTCATAAACAAAAGATATATCTGTTGCCTGTTGTCACACTTAGAGAGATTGTTTTCGGATGCTGTTTTATGGAGTGTTGAATCCCCGATACATGTTCGAGGAAACTGGAAGGGTTTGTTTACACCCGAGCCAACTCTTCTGGGCTTGACATTGAATTGATAATCAATGGTAAAAATCTCAATTTTGGAGGATAGGGTTTACCTGGTGTCAAAGTGGCTTGGTCGTGGGCCTAGTTCTTGAAGGAACTTGCATATGCATATTTTCAAGCTAACGAGAGTCTTTGACATTGGCTAAATTTAATCTAGTTGTTAATTATGTCTTGGTCATATGTTTAGTTCTTGACGGATCCAATCCCTCGTCCTCCCTCCCTCCCTCAGAGCCGCTAGAAATTGGATTCCTTGACACTGGTTAAGCAGAGGCCTGAAGACAGTTACCTGTGCATTTACATACAAATTGGCAGCCCTTGTCATGTCGGCCTTCCTCATACAAATTGCTGAATCTATGGCAGACCGTAATGACACTAGTCTCCCTACAAGAAATGATGGTGATGATGATGCTTCTTGGGTATATGGTAGATATAGGTCGAGATATAAGGATCGAGATTTGAAGGCACTCATCATTCTTTTTTTTATTGAGTTTTGCCAATAAAAAGAAGATAAATACTAAAAGGGCAACTGTTTCAGTTTGGCGTGAACTGGTCCGATTCAGTTTGGTTCATAGTTGAACCGGTCCCATTCGGTTTGGTTCACAACTGAACTGGTGAATCGAATTCGATTTCAAATTTTCGATTGGGATTTTAATCCCGAGTTGGAAAACCTTGGTCTGTGCGTGGTAAAAGACCAAAAGATTTCTTCTTCTTTTTTCTTCTTCAGAATAGTCAATAGACAGTAAAGAAATCCATTTTATATACGATAGTGAAATGATTATGTTTTGCGTTTATAATCCCATTAGTAGATGATCATAGGGTCGGCTGTCATGATTGAGGCCTTACGATTTTGGCCTTCTTCAAAGTTTTACGTTTATAATCCCAACAGCTTTTGGTAGGTGGAATCCATTCATTCATAATCTTGAATGGCCGTTCTACCTTGTGGAACCACATTGGCGGCTTGGTCGGGCATTCAAGCACAATTCACCACGAAATATGCCGTTGAAAGCAGGTTATTATCATCTTTAACTTGGCAATGGTTCCATTTTTTGCAATGTCGTGGATTCATTGTCTCCTGTGGAATGCAATTATGACGTATGCTTTGGAATTCGTATCTGCTTCAGTGCTTATCAATTTATGGGTTTCTCCTTCTTCTTTTGTTGTTGTTGTTGGTGGTGGTGGTGGTGGTGGTGTCGTCGTCGTCGTCGTTGTTGCTGCATCAGTCAGAACCAACTTGCCCTTGGGGGTACATGTAGATCCTTTTTGCATATGAGCTTCAAAGTGTCATTTATCGGACAGAGTAAATTGTATGCAATTCATCAACAGAAAATTAGTCGCGTGGAGCATGTACAAATACAATTCTTTTATAGTTGTATGCATCATGTGGGTTGTATTAATCAATATGAATGTTCTGTACAGTCTACATCAATATTGTGTGCAAATGCAGATCCTTTATGAGTAATAATGTAAGCATCCGAAATCCAACATGAAGTGTCTTTGATGGTCGACACAACACAGACTTCCTTCATTCAAATTTCAAAACCTTCAATGTGAGAGGCTAATTGCTAAAGAACATAATGTTGTCTATATATCATATTCAAATAAATCATAGGCTGTTTTGATTTAAGCTTTGAGTTGTCTATGTTTGAAATACTTGGAACTTATATTGATTTATACCATCTGGAGTAGACTGTGTTAGGGTTAAGTGATTAAGCACCAGAAGCACTTAAATTTCTTGTTCAATTTTGAATAGAGTATGCAGTGAAATTTCCTATTGCAGTTTAGTTTTGCTCTTGTTGAGAAGTGTATTTTTGCTCTGTATCTGAATGCATGAGATAGATTCTAATCTTTTGAAAGTTCTACCATGTAAAATAATATACCTGTTATTTTTATTCTGTGTAGCAGTACTAGCAGGACAAGAACTTTACAATCACTGAGCTCATCCTTCACCTCGTGTGAGCCTTTGCAAATATGCAATGTGAGATTACCTCAAAATTCACATTCCAAACGAGGACGCCGTCTGATTGTTAGAGCTGCGACGGTGAGTGCCTAGATTTTTATTTTCCTATTTATCATACTTTGTATCATATAGAAAAATTATGAGTAGCTAATGAACTGACAAAAGCATTGTGCTTACCCCTTGCCAGTAGAGGTCTCTAAGGAGCTCGTTCTGTAAACCTTCTTTGTTAGAAATCTAACTTTTGAGTCTAGTAAAAAATTTCTTGCAACTGATTTACTGTTAAGATCCCAATGGTATGCAGCCATTTTTTTAATGATGGAGTAAAGCAAGGCCGTGAAGGGTTTGTACTTGGAGTTTAGAGAGCGTAGCTTAGGACTGAGATTTTCGTTAAAACAACACGTTTGAGAGGCTGGAGAACCTTGTTTTCAACTGCAGATAAAAGATTGTGTTCTGGTGGTCTTTATAGGACATGATAGTTGTCTTTTATGCTGCTTGATGTTTTCTTGTTGACATGAAATTGTTGCATTGTTTGGTAGTAAATAGCTTTGCTTTGTTCTCTTCGAAGCCACAGGTTGGGCTATATATATTTCGATGATATTATATATGACAATGTTCCAAATTTCAGGATTATTACTCCGTACTTGGGGTGTCAAAAGATGCAAGCAAATCAGAAATAAAGACCGGTGAGTAATGGCCATGTGAGCCTTGTAACTGGTAACCATAGATAACCATTTACAATGGAAACAAAGATCATGCAGTGAAAGTTGTTGTAGTGCATGCTTAACTAGATAGTCAAAGGGACCAAGTAACTGGAAGTGTTAATGACAAGGCAATATCAAAATAAAAATAGAGTTTTGACCTCTTTTGTATCATTTTTTGCCGTACATGCACAATAGTGCAGGTTGTCCATTTTTTCATCTGTTTCGAAAATGCTTAATATGCATGTCATTGATTCCTTCTTTTTGTATGCTAATTATGCAATTTCCGATGTTCAGCGTACCGGAAGCTAGCAAGGAGTTACCATCCTGATGTTAACAAGTAACTTATTTTACTCGAACACTAACCTGTTCTACATTTCTCTTCTACACCATTATTTTTCTCTTCTTGCCAATTTTACGGTAGATAATGGATGAAATTTGTTTATACCAGATGTTCGTCAAATCCTGTAACTTTTGTTACCAATAAGTCATTCTCAAATCTCAAGTCATTCTAAAAAGCACCTTCATTCTGTCATTGTTAACTTTTCCTGTCATCTACTCCTAGGAATTGATAACTAGTTGATACTTCTAGGAGTTGATATTTGTATCTTTGCTGGTCGCCGCCTGGTCCTGTCAAAGATCATGGGGACTTTAACTTTATGCTTGGCTTCCTCCGTGGGCTATATATAACCAGCACTCACACTTCGGCATCCTTCTCAAGGTCATGGCGATTATTCTTTTTCACTTTATCATCTGGTGTCATTAGATTCAAAATAATGGGCAAAAGTTCTAGCAAAGGCTTGTAAAAGCTTGAAAAAGTAATGACTGTTACTGGCTAACATGGCTTCTGAATATTATTGTTCTATCCTAATCAGATTCTCGATTTTGTTTTATATATAAAATATACTTAAAAACTTTTTTTGGTCTTCTCATTTATATATGGATGGCGAATAGAGCTGGCAAGTTGTAAATTCTGACCCGCACTGAAGTTCACTCATCAAGCCTTTTGTTACAGAACACCAGCTTTCTTTGTCTTGTACGCTGCATCTGGTCGGAAAGAAACAGATTTTACATGATCAATACCTGCCTCTACCCTAATCGCTGCTCGCATTCATGCAAATGTAGACTTGTCAGAGACTCAGATGTTTAGTCTCTTTCATTGGTTTTGTTTTATCCATACTGGAAATTGTCGTTGACTAGGCAGTTGAAAATTTGCTTCTTAAACACTGAGATTTATTTCAGATGATTTTCTAGCATTGCGCTATTCTTTAAATTTCTCTCCTGCATTAGGGAACCCGGAGCAGAGCAGAAGTTCAAGGAAATCAGCAACTCATACGAGGTACTGTTCTTCCCCTCATGATTTTCTTCTTTCTTCCTCCTTGAGCATCTCCCTTCAGGTCCATTACATGGCCCTTGCACGTTAACTGCAGGTATTGTCGGATGATGAGAAACGTTCGATATACGATAGGTATGGCGAGGCTGGGCTGAAAGGGGATGGAATGGGCATGGGGGTGAGTAATCTTCTCTGACTCCAACAATTCTACTTATCGAAAGATTCAGTAGTACTTGCTCTTACTGTGTGATTTGTCCAAAATCCTTTTCTTTTTTTTTCAGGATTTTAATAGTCCTTTTGATATTTTTGAGTCGTTATTCGACATGGGCGGCATGGGCGGCATGGGCGGCATGGGCGGCATGGGCGGTAGAGGTAGAGGTAGAGGGTCCAGGAATAGGGCTACAGAAGGGGAAGATCAAGTTTACAATATAACCCTCGATTTCAAAGAAGCCATCTTTGGGGTAGACAAGGAGATTGAGATCAGCCGGCTTGAAACATGCGGCACCTGCAATGGCTCAGGAGCGAAAGCCGGCACTAGGCCGAGGACATGCTCCAAATGCGGTGGTCAAGGACAAGTAGTCTCTTCGGCGAGGACTCCCCTTGGCGTGTTTCAGCAGGTGAGCATACTTTTGTAAAATACAGAACGATGTAGAAAGATACCAAATTAAAAACATGATTCGTGAATAATACGGGACTAGCGACCAGATTGTTTATATGCGAATGATTTGCATTTTCATTAACTGTGCAGGTGAGTACATGCTCAGCTTGCGATGGAGAAGGAGAGACTTCGGCCGCATGTAATACTTGCAAGGGTGATGGCCGTGTTAGGAAGCCAAAACTTATCAGCCTGAAAGTTCCTGCCGGGGTTGACTCAGGCAGCCGGTTGAGGGTTCGGTCAGAAGGCAATGCCGGTAGGAGAGGCGGGCCGTCAGGAGACCTCTTTGTCATAATCGATGTTCTCCCAGATCCGATATTGAAACGGGATGACACCGACATTCTTTACTCTTGCAAGATCTCTTACTTTGACGCTATTCTAGGAACAACAATAAAGGTTCCTACAGTCGATGGCACTGTCGACCTGAAAATACCATCTGGTACTCAGCCGGGGGCAACATTAGTCCTGTCAAAGAAGGGTGTGCCAAAGCTGAACAAACCTAATATTAGAGGGGATCAGCTGGTGAAGGTTCAGGTCGAGATTCCAAAGAGACCGAGCGACGATGAGAGGAAGCTCGTCGAAGAGATTGCAAATCTGAACAAAGTCGGCGCCAATGCTGCCAAGAGCAGAAGGTAGTCATTCGAGGTAGTCAAGTTCTGTATCATTTGAAATTTTCCTACATTTTTGTCCCAAACACGCGATTGTTACTTTGTTAGAATTGATTGACTGCTTTGGGGTAGGATTTGTTATATCAATATTGTTGTATTATATGCTTGTAGTGGTAGAGACCTTGTAGGACTTCAATGTATCGTGTGATGATTGATATTTAATACTGATGATGTGGAATAATTCTTTACTTCAAGTGTTTTTGTAATTTCGTTTTATTTAGTTACTTATTTATTATTTTTTGGAAAGGACGAGTGTATTTAGTCCCCTATGATCGATGAATCGGAATTTTTTTTGTTTTGTTGCATTTCTTTTATTTTTTATTTTATAGATGATAAAAGCATATGTCAGGAGGGATTTGTTTAGTGCTACGTAACATCTCCCCCTACAAATTTCATAAGTGATTAAAGCAAAAAAAAAATCATGCTATTATATGTTTATAATAGTCGCTCCATGAAACATAGATAATATTTTCTATTTCAATCGTCGGATGATAGATTCAAGAAAGAATTAGCTATTAATCATCAAAATCTAAAATATTTAATGAAAATCAGGATGTACTTTGTTGTGCGACTAGAGAAGGGTGGATAATCTCTTTTTCGAATCTTACTGTCAAACTAATAAAAGTTAGCTAAACAGTAGAGTTATTTTTTACCTTATTACAATAATGCGGAACCTTATTACTGTCCTTCAACCTTACTGCAGTAATCTTTTTCAACCAAAAACAATTCAGGATTAACCATTTCTTGATGTAGATGTCCAAATGTTCAATCCTTACTGTCTCTTTACTCATGATCTCAATATTGTTTGATGTATTTCTTTGAACCGATCTTACTGTGTTTCTCTCTGAACCAACCTTACTGTATTTTTCTAAACCAATCTTATTGCGCATTCATTGCAGACTTACTTTCCAAGTAGAGCAGTCTCAGTCTTGATACATAGTAGGACATTCTAAAACTGAAGTTTGCCTATCACTCGATTTCTATAAATCATGGGTTTGATGCAACATTTACCAATTGATCATATTTCATTATTTTATTTATCAATTGGTGATCTACACAAAAAAAAAAAGGAAAAAAAAAGCTTCAATTTCATGATATCTAATAAGAAAAGACAATCAATCAATCCTATAATCAAACCAAATAACACCAAATGGTAATTCATAAGTTAAGGATGACATCTTGATAAATAAGTTTAAAACATAAAATCAATTAATAATTTAAACTAGATTCAACATTTCTTTTGCCGAAGTCCTTCAAAAAATACCAAAATGATCATCATTGTTGAAGTATATTCTGTCAACTTCGTTATCTGATGTTGGATTAATCCCACAACTCTTAAAAACTATTGATTTTTGAAAATTCAACACGTATATAAATTTCTCCGTCAAGTCAAACTATTGTATATGATTTAAGACGAAGGAATACAAGTATCGATTATTGTTTAAAGAGTCAATTCACTAATAATAACACTACTGTTGAGATTTGCTTCCTTAAATGGAGCTAAGAGATATATAATGTGGCATATAAAATGTGTGTGTATAAACTTATAATGGTACAAAGTGAAATGAGTAAAAAATTATTTATAAAATCTTTACCCATATTGATTGGGACCAAGCTTGGGATTAGGTAAATGATGATTGACGAGCATCAAACAGACGTATATATGTTACGAATTCGACATGAGTTCAATCCGAGAATTCGATGAATTCGAATACCACAATCAAACAACGATCAACATGTAACGTCCTGATTTTCATTACTTATTAAGGATACATATGACATCATTATCGCTGGACCCAACGCCTCAAATAGACAAAACCTATACTTTCTATCTTAGTCATAAGGATTAAGCTAAGTTTATTTATACATCATTAGTTTAGAAACTTTTGATACACTCAATCATAACTTAGAATATCACATTTGCAGCGGAATTAACATCTCTATCTAATATTAGAATATCTTTCACACATAAGGTACATCCAGTATCAAATCTTAGGTCATATGTTTTCTTCAAATCTTGCTTCTGTAACAAAGAGAAGAAGAAAGACACAGAAAAATATTATTATACTCACGATATAATAATATGCATTGTCACGTCAATAAATCTTAAAGTTATCTTTTTACCACAGTTCTTCAAATGTGCATGCTCAGCCTCATCGTTAAGTAACAACATGCAGCCTCTTCAAGTCTTATAATATAATAGGATACGTGTATTAAGATACACCTTTGTGAAAGATTGTTCAGTTAAGTATATTTGTTCGTACTTCTTAAAAAACTGCCATAGTAATATTATGTGGTGGTGTCAAATTTTAAGAAAAATCTCTGATACTTATTTTGATAGTCCATGATGATGATTTGATATATTTATCATTATTAAAAGTATTTGTTAATATTTAAAGTTATTTCAGGGTCAAAATGGTTCATTTTCGGATTCTGTTAAATTTGACCTTTCATTACGTTTACATCTACAACTTCTCATATACAACTTTAAAAATTATTTCGTAAAATTATAAATAAACTAGATTGTATAGTCTTTTTATAGAATCACAGTTTTCATCATGAAAGCTTACCATTAATAACAATTTATTTATTTAAATTTATATTTTTTTGTTAGATCAAACAGTTTGACCTTACTTCACTAATCAGTTCATAATCCTTTCGTATAACTCCAAATTTAGATTTTTAAACTGTTATGAAAATTAAACTTTAAGGACTTTCCATTGATATAAGACTCGTTTTCTAACTCTTTCTGTGTAATTTCTAATCAAATCATGAAACCTCACCAATAATAACAGTTTATTTATTTAAGTTTATATTTTTTTGTTAAATCAGACAGCTTGACCTTACTTCACTAATCAGTTCATAAATCCTTTCGTATAACTCTAAATCTAGATTTCTAAACAATTCTGAAAATTAAACTTTAAGAACTTTCCATTGATATAAATCGTTTTCTAACTCTTTCTTTGTAATTCCTAATCAAATCACAAAGTGGTCCTTGTAACCAATTTTTACAGATTAACATATCTGCACATTTTGATTTATATCTTGAGATTTACAACTTCAAATCATGATCTATCAACTTTATCAGAAACTAAACATGTGAAAATTCAACATTTATTAACATCGAAATTTATCATAGAGTTTATGATATTCCACAAAATTTCTAAACAAGATGATCATCTTCTCTTATAAATAGTGAAGGATCCTCGTCATCTTATAACCCTGCCTTCTTCTCTTCTCCTCAAACTCTTATTCTTCTCTTCTCTTAGTTATCTCTTCTCTTGCATGACAAGGAATGTTTTTATGTTTCTAAGAAGTTTTTCAAGGAGAAGAGATCTTGTATTTATAGGAAAGTAAATCAATTAAAATAGTTTTAGTGAATAACTAGTGATATTTAGTGGATAATTAATTTAATTTAGGTGGAGTAGAAATTGATATAAAGGAAAACAAGTGCCAAAATTAGTTTTAGGTCATTTTGATATAAAAACGCTATTTTCGGTATTAGGATCGTATTCCCCGTACTTGCATATTAGGGTTGCATTTCATTCATATTTTGTATTCTTTCCTTATTATATCGTCAAACAAATTTTTTAATCTTGAAAAATAAATTATACCATACGATAATTTATAATTCATTGTTAATTATCGTGAAACTAAATTTTACGAACTTTTCGGATCCTTACCATATTTTTTTCATGACTTTGATAAACGAATCTTATAACCCCGTTGTATAAATTACCACGTTCAATAATATACTGTTTTTGTTATTATTTGAAAAAATAAATTATCTCAATTTTTTTTGGTCTTTACTTACCAACAAAAAATAAAACAATAACATGTAAGATTTAACATGGAAAAAACCCGATCATCGGGAAAAAAACCATAATCCACTAATCTAATCATACGATTACAAACGATTGTCTCTCCTTATCTCTCAATCTCTCTTGTGCTTCACTCAAACCCTAGAGAAAGCTTCTCACAATTTCTAAAAAATCCTCTTGAAATCGATGACAACTAAATCTGATATAGATTTATTTATATATTCATATAGAAGAAGATATAAACACAATCTCGAATCAAAATTGAACCGATCTCGGATCGATTCAAAACAATCATCCCCCTGTCAACAGACCCGTGCCCGAAAATGGCATAGGCCTGCGTCTTGGCACTTTGTATGTTTCTTGCGTTTGTCTTCTTGTCGAACATTTTTATTTTCCTAACTCATTCACGACGACTTCAACAATATACTTTTGGACAAACACAGAAACAAAATTTCAAGTTTTTGGCGCCTTGCAGTGTGTTTCGTGGATATAAGGTTGGTCATGGCCTTGACCAGGCCTATGAGGCCCATTGTGGGACCTGATCAGGTTACATTTTTTCTCAATAAAGTTTTTCTCCAAGCAAGCTCCTTCTCAATTAATATCATTACATTTTTATTTTTATTTTTTGAAATTGCATAATTAAAAATTTTGTTGTGAAAAAATACCCATCAATCACCAACATGATCGGTTTACAAAACCATTAATAAATGTTTACTTCATAAGGTTAAAAAATCATCTGAACTATAACCTCTGTCCAAATAAATATAAAATTTGATTTTTTTTCATTATTCAATACGTATTTGAGAAAATTCGTTTTTTGTTTTATTGACGCAAGAAAATTACGTCACTAATTAATATCACATTGAAATACGTAACTTAAATTATCCTTAATGTTTCACGATAATTTTCAAACAGTATACGAGTATGATTACATCAAGGATTTGTCCTTAATCCTTTTCTTTTTGCAACGGTCATGGATGAGTTAACAAGGGACATTCAGGAGGAGGTTCTGTGATGCATGTTATTTGGTGATGATATTGTCTTAATTGATGAGACAAGAAATAGAATGAGTGAAAAGTTAGAAAGATGGTAAGAGAGGTTGGAGTCATAGGGCTCTCGGCTCAATCGAACTAAGACAGAATACATGCAGTGTAAATTTTTTACAGCCCTTGATACATCAGACACAAGAGTTCGAATTGATTCAGAGGTGATCCCAATCACATCATTTTTCAAGTGACTTGGATCAATTATATAAGGTAGTGGAGAGATCGATGATGACATAATCGATCGTATTAGAGCAGGATGACAACAATAGAGAGAAGTGTCAAGCGTGCTATGGAATAGGAGGATTTCTCCAAGATTGAAGGGTAAATATTATCACAAGATGATAAGACCAGCTTTATTACATGGAGTAGAGTGTTTACCAATTAAGAAAACTCAAGTAAACAAATTGCATGTGACAGAGGTGAGACTGTTATAGTGGATGTGTGGGGTCTCTCTCAAAAATGACATCTCAAACGAAAGGATTCAAGGGAGACTTAGGATCTCTCTTATTGAGGACAAAATGCTGGAGATACGATTAAGATGGTTTGATCATATCATACGCAGGGACCCAGAAGCTACAGTTTGACGTTGTAAATCTATCGAGGTAACGCGATGTAGACGAAGTAGAAGGAGATCGAAGAATTATTGGAATGAACTTATTAAGTAAGATCTGACCCTACTCGGACTAACAATTGGCATTGCTGTTATTAGGAATATTTGACGAGACAAAATTAAAATTATTGTGTGATATTAATATCAGGTGTTATCTTATGATCAGGATAATTAGGTTTTAATTTAACTTCATGTACTTATCTTATCCTTTTGTATTTTGTTTATGCAATAGCATTTTTGTACGTGATTTTTATTATTGGTAATTGATCTGATTTTATGTGATTTACAGGTTTGATTTAACAGATTGTTTGTGAGGGTTTTATGAAACAATTTCTCTACTCTTCGTAACATGGGTAACACTGTATATATGCTATCCTATTCAGATGTTGTCTCTGATAGAATACCTGGTTGTTATAGTTGCTGACGGGATACCTGAATGGTTATTATTGTTGTTGATAATTTCCAAAAATATTTGATAATATCGTTACATAAAATAAAATTTTCACCGACAAAACTCACAATCAAAATATTATATTAATTTAGGATAAAAATAGTAAATAATTTCAAAAGATTATATTGCCTCGAAAAAATAAAAGTTGGGATAAAACTTAGCCTTGATAATATCAACCAACAATAAATAATCATTATTGTCACAGAAAAGGTCTATTCACATCTCTCAAATGACATTTTTACCCGTCCCTCATCACCTTTACCATAATATAACGTACATTGTTCCCAAGCATAACACCACCGCTAGCACTAGTCGATCATAATTTCCAGTGATCTTAGTCGATCATAATTTCAACATCTCTCCCCAATCGATTCCCAGTGATCTTAGTCGATCATAATTTCTCATTTTTCATTTGTCCTTATTAGATTGATTTTGTCGGCGAAGTCGGTTCTCGTGGCCGTCGCCCGAATCCCGACGCCGGCGGCAGTTTGTCGGAGTCTCGTCTCGCGTCGTCTACGTGTGAGCTCTCTATCTCCCTCCCCCTCCCTCTTTGTGTGTGTGTGTTTCGCGGTTCGTTGTGGTTCGATTCGTGTGATTGAGATTGTGCGATTGATTGTCTTTTTTTTTTTTTTTTTTTGATGTTGTAAGTGTTCGGTGGTTTGTGATTGAATCATTGAATTTGCGTGTGTTTTTGTATGTGGTGTAAGGAATGGGGATTTTTGTTTTGGTTGGTTTGAGTGTCTTTCATATTTTGTTTGTATTGTGCCGTTGAATTCGTTTGAGGCGATTGCTGCGAAATCGACTTTATTTAAAAGCTGAAGGTCGAGAAGTCTTATTAGATGGGTGATATGTAACTTACCCGAATGTCTATTTCGGACTTGAAGACTCGGGGCACTTTTTACAACTTTAGGTCGAATATGCTTTGGAGAAATCAACTCCTTTAGAAACAAGACACGGTGCTGATTTCTTTTGAATATTATATCAATTTCTTAGTCTGTGGAGTAAGAGGATTTGAAGTCATGGTATGGATTCACCCCTGCTCTCATACTATGATGAGCGGATTAAGCTCGACCTGTTTGTAGAATGTATTTGGCATGTGTATTTCGTGTCCAGAGTACATGGGGTAGCAAGATTTGAGCATATCATCGTTGGGCAATTGTGTTCCCATACCGTCTTCAGTGGCCCAAGTCTACCATATCGATGGTCTTGAGCTTGAAACTCGTTGTTTTATCTTCTTCCATCTTGATTTATGGGACGTAATCGTTGTTAAGTGAGTCACGATAGAAATCCTTGTTTTTTACTGCAGAAGGGCATAATCCATGGTGTTATTTGTCGCAAAAGCAAATTTTTATTGAGGATGCATTGTGGTGCTGGAAGTTAGTAAAGCTTTGAGTTTGTTGATTAATGAATGAAATTGGTGACTCAGCCATCATGAGATTCATTTCAAAAATGAACTAAACCTTTTTCCGGTTATGTGAGGTTAGCTACATAGAGAGAACAGTGTCATTCTATTCTTTCTTGCACAATATTCTCCTTGCGAGATTGTTTTGTGAGTTGGTTGATTAGGGACTTTGTGCCTGTGTTAAAATGGAGCAAGATTGTCGTTGAGGTAATATATTGAGCAAATTTATTTCATTCCTGTTTAGATTTTAAAATTTTCTTAGCTGTTACAAGTTTTTGAACCTACTTTCTTGTCCTATAACTTTATCTCCCTGCCTACATTCGCCAGATTATGCCATGGTAATGAATGTATTGAGTGCTTGTGATTTATGTATATGTATCAACTTTCAAGTCTGAATTTTCATTCTGGTGCAGGAGGATGCTGACATTTGAGGCGAAAAAGATATTTTTCTGTTCATGCATGCGGTAGTTATTACAGCGAAATTCCTGTTATCATTCAAAGTCTCTTATGAGTTTGTTCTCTTGAAAGGGATAAGGTGGTTAAAGTGCCCAATTGGAATCGTCTTGAGACTAGCAGATTTCGTACTTGCTCCTATTATGGGAGAAAAAGTAGCACCATTGCCTTTCATATGGATGGAGGATCCAGGAAGCATGGATTTTATTCCTCAAAGAATAAAAAGGAAATACATGCCGAAGAAAAGAGAATATGTGGGTTGGGCATCAAGGCCTCTGATTGAATTTCTCGAATCACTTGGCAGGCAGACCAAAGAGGCATTATCTCAAGATGATGTCTCCTCCATGGTGATTCAATATGCTAAAGATCATAATCTCTTTCATCGAGAAAAGAAGAAGAGAATCGTCTGTGATGAGAGACTGCATTCTCTCTTCGGGAAGAAGATCGTGAGCAGAATCAAAGTACATGAACTCTTAGAAACACATTTTGCCGAGAACCAAGATGATTCTGAATATGAAAGTAGCTCGGAAGAGAATGTAAAAGATACCTTTACATACTCTAAAGTTCAGCCAGTCCAAACATCATACAAGAAAACTTATCCCAAGAAAAAGGCGGCCGAAATTCCTAAAAGCTTTTTGGCTGCTATTAATTGTGAAAATATCAAACTTATCTACCTGCGGAGGAGCTTGGTTCAGGATCTTCTGAAGTTCCCAGAAACTTTTGATAGTAAATTAGTAGGAAGTCTCGTGAGGGTTAAATCTGACCCTAATGACATTTTTCAGAAAAATTCTCACCAGCTTCTATTTGTCATAGGTAATTTTGTTTACCTTATATTATGCCATAGATGGCTACACACTTCCGTTTTCCCTATGCTGACCGGCTGTATTTTACTATTTTTAGGTCATTCTTTTAGTACCATTGTCAACTTCACACAAAAATTTTCATCTTTTCTAGCTATCATTGTGGTAGTTTAGTATGAATCATAATGGACTCTTTGGATGCATAAATGTTACTTACATTAAAAAAAAATAAAATATCAATGTTGGATGCTTGCAAACGAGGGTCCGTTGTACTGTATTTATACAATAGCATTCTTTTTATTCTTCTAGGTCAAGCATGATGTCTTGGCAGTGGAATCATGGCTACTAAGACAAAAATATGCTTGATGACACAAAATGAACCAATACTATGTGTGGCCATGCCACATTTTTGCAGAGATTTTGGTGGCCATGCCACATTTTTTTTGCCCCTGCTCCTGTATCTAATGAATGCATTCCATCTGCAACAAAATTCTTGATGTTGTACAGTCTCTTTACGTTTTGAATTCCTATGAGATGAATCAGTTGATGTTTCTTAGGTGTGAAGAGAAATCCTAAACCGGATGATAGCTGTTCAGAGGTGCTTCTTGAGGTCACTGATACGACAAGTGCCATAGGGATACCTACATTGTCAGATGATAACTTCTCTGAGGTATATCAATGTACGGGGATATTCCTATGCTTCAGTTCTGCACCTTAAATTCATTTGCGAAATCATTGTTTAGGAGTATAATAGTTGCTTATGTGATCTTACTGAACTTAGATACGTTTGTTTCCTGATTGGTCATAATCCTCGAAAAATTGCCTTATTTTGCTTTTTCTCTTTTCTCGTTTAGATAGCTTCATGGCTTCTTTCTTCAAAGCAATTTTTGTGAATATTTCTCGTGAGCTTCTGTGGAATAAGTTTTGGTGAAAGTGCAATGTGTTTATTCATTTACAATCGATTCATAATTTCATATGCAATTCCTGTTGCATCTTGTTACCCTTGTGATCTCCCCTTGTTTCATTCAGATTTTTATTAGATTTCCTTTGTTGTCACACTGAGTTGTAGGATGTTTATTGTAGGATGAATGTAAGGATTTGCATCAGAGAATGAAAGATGGCTCGCTCAAACAGCCTACTATTGTAAGTCCATGGTGTCCCTTCCACGCATTATTTCTTGTTCTATGCAATACTTCTGTGATGTGAGCTTCTGGTATTCGTTTCCTGTAATGCTGGGCACTTTGTTTTTGTCCCTTTTTTGTTGACATTTTCCTTGATTTCTTGGGTCGGGGATATGTGACAAAAACGTTGGGTGCTAAACTGCTACTTCAAGCAAATAAATTGTGGGGGATAAACCTTTTACTACTACAACAAGCCCGACATGCTTTGTGAATATAACCATTGCTTTTGAGCAGAAAGAGAGTTTTCAAACTTCATGAATATAACCAACTGTTGGCTCTTCTGTATTTCACCTGCATGTATGTATCGCCACACATAAAGTGAATTTTAAATCTTCACCGTGGCATTTGTATATATTATCAAAAGACTGCAGAATGGATTGTGGGTGTCAGCTGCAACTGCTACTAAAACGCCAAGTTTGCTCAATCCACTGAAGAATGTGACTATTTTCAGGATAGGGATATGAAAATTTTAAGTGGATGTACACTTAAGCGATTACAAAGTGGTTTACAAAGCGATCTACAAAGTGTAGAGGTGCATTTTCTCTAAATAAATGTTTGGAGTTGCCACGTTTTTCTCTTCAGCTGTGAATAACTCATATTGTTCTGTTGTGAGGTCAAAATGGCAAAATGGCGGAAGTTGACTGATTACAATATGGTTTACCATTGTCTCGGCTTGTGGAATTGGTTTCAAATATTTTTGTGCTGTCTTTGTCACTTACTATCAAGCAAATTTTTACTGCACGTGCCCATCACTCTGTTGTTCTTTGACCTTAGATGTCTTTTAAGTTTACGGATTCAGAAATTAGGGATACTGATTTGCACATGTTTTACTTGGAAGTACCGCCAAACATAGTGCTGTTTCTTGAACAATTTTTTTGTATTATCAATCCCATGTAGTTTGTTTCAGCGTAGCTATAATCTTTTTGGTTTTGATAGGGGGAGCTTGAAGAAAAAGTGCAGGTTCTTCATGAAGACATAACTAAGCATGTAGGTACAGTTGATCCCCTTCAAAATTAAATTGATGTGGTTTGCTAAATACTTTTTCTATTTTGTATCTGTTTGTCTTCGTGCCCCTGACCAGCCGCCCTGGATACTGTTGATTGAGACGTATCAATAGAATTCTAGACGTTGTGACTATTTTATCACAGTTTCCCTCCATGAAGCTCATCTGTAGGATTTTGGAACCAAAAGCAGCGATGAAGGAGTTATACATGTTTAATAACTCTGATTACATTGGTGTTGATGCTGGCATGAAATATAAAGAGCTTGTATTTGGATTTTGATTCGAAGAATGGCAATTCTACCATCAGATGGGAGGTGGTGATTGTCTTGAAATTAGCCCTGTCTTTTCCAATGTGCTTTTTGAGAGTAGGGAATCACAGAATTTGGTGGTCGGCGGATAGATGATGGTTTCAAGTTTCATCTAGATAGCTGATTTTTGATGAAATTCATTTTTCTAGAACCCAAATAGTATTTAACCTCTGATAGAATTGCTTTGCATTGTTAGATAAATACAATAATATCATAGAAAGCTGCTGGAAATTACATTGCTGCAATCTGAGGTTTATTTCTTATTCATCTTCACATGTGGAAGTGAATGCTCGAGTATATTAAGAGGCTTCTCATGAAATGTTTGTTACGAATACTTTATATGTATGCATTTGTGATGACTTCTATTTGAGTGAAATCTTTTTTATTTTTCCAGTCGATTGCAAGAGAGCTTGTCCTCCTTCAGAGCAAAATCGATCGTGCGAATGAGAAAGGTTGGCGCAGAGAATATCCTTTACTCGTGTCTTGAGCAAAATGTCTAAATGCACCCTACTCACCCTACTTTGATGCCTCGATATTTTTCTTTTTAAAATATTGAATATTGTCGGGAATAAGTAGAGACTAAAGCTAATCATTAAATAGCTTTTTAATTCTTGTGAACGAGCCAACAAACAACATAGCTTTCCAAATTTTGTGTCCTTTACAAATTTGTTTTTGTACACTGGCCGATTACCTGGAAAGGAGGAAGCTGCTTCAGACACCAGATGAGGTTAACCGGCTCTTACTAGAATTGCCGAAAGTAATGGCCGATGCAACACAACCAGAAGATAAATCAGACAACCACCCCAGAAGCGTCCGACAAGCTGATCATACTCAAAGACCTCACCAACAAAAAGTTCCATATCGTTCCCTTTCCAATGGGTTTGTTCCGACTCCAACTTCCCATGACTGGGCTACTCAAGGTTCGAATTGATCCATGTTGAACTGCGTTAGTTTGATGTGACTTTTCAGTTTCCTGATAGGATATACATGGTAGAGATAGTTTGACTTGCATTCATGTGTAGTTCCACAAGAAAAAGTATGGAAAATGTGTTTTAATTTTTTCTTTTTTTCTTTTGTGTTCGAACTCCTATGCTTGCTTGTCTTCTCTTCTTACCATTCAGAAGGTGAATCTTTTATTCATGGGCTTCTCATTTTCAGCAGATCCTCGATGGGTGTTCGATCCTGCTTCTTCTGATGCACCATGACTAATGTTATTCTGTTTGCTCTTTTCTGCTACTATTGTAACGTGATGAACATGAAAATCATTATCACGAATAGAGTTAGTCTATTGCTTGTAGTATATCCTATTTCATCTTTTTTCGCATCAGTGATCTTCATAGTTCTTTCTCAATTTCTAGAGTTTCATTTAGTAAATTGGGTGAAATATCCTGAATTTTGTTGCAGGACCATTGACCACAAAGATCAACATCGAGAGCAATGATATCCCACCGCTTCTAGACCAGATTGGAAAAGTTACCGAGACTGACAGGGTGGAAACCAAGATCAATGGCCGCCTGTCGTTTAATCTGAATGATATAGATCCCCAACCAGACAGGTCGGAAGCTGAGATCAACGGCCGCCTGACCTTGAATCTGAACGATGTTGTTCCCCAACCCATGTCCAATGGCCACCTGTTCTTAAGCCCAAGAGAAACATACTCGGAGAAGGCGAGTATCTCTCCAAAGCTTCCTTCTTCAGACCAACTTGGGATAGATATCCAGAATCCTGCACCACCGTCCAAGAAAGAAGTTCCCATTATTGAACTGAGCGACGATGACGATGAAGATGCTGATAAACCAAGCTCCTCTAAACATACTCCCGCCATCTTACCAGATGATACAGTATGGCATTATGTCGATCCCCAAGGAAGCGTTCAGGGTCCGGTCTCCGTGGCCTCCTTGAAACGGTGGAGGGACGCGGGCTACTTCCCTCCGGACTTCAAGGTTTGGAGAAAGGGTCAGACTCAGGGGGATGCAGTGCTTTTGTCGGATGTTCTCTTGCAAATGTTTTCATGTGGAGCCACCAGCACATAACTAGAAGCAGTGTAGGTAGAGCTTCTTAGGTCATCCTCCATGTATCAATGCTACTTTTGAGGAGTTAGCTTTTCGACAGGTTTTAGCTGAGCCCCTTATGTTTGTCGTGCCCGTGATATAGGTGTACCGTTTCCTTGGAGAGGAGACGAATTGGTTTTGATCGCCTTTGTTGTATTAGATTCATTGCTGTCTTGAGACTTCTTTGTTAGTATAGTAGAGTAATAGTGTTATCGGCTGCTGGCAGAAACATAATGTCGGGAAATGATGTACATTCGTTTTATGATGAATCTTTCGGAAACATTATCCAGCTCCATTGCAGGCTGACGAATGCCGCGAATCAGAAGGCACAATGGTGACTCTTAAGTTCATGATCCACTAATCTTTGGCACATATGCTTAAGAGCAAATCCAATGTTAAATGAGACTATTTTTGTCTCATAATTTTTATAATACTTATTTATTTTGTATTATTTATGTACGTATGAATATAAGTTTCAGTCCCGTTTTCATATTAAATCACGTTTGATTTTATATTAGGTTAAAGTACGTAATTTATACAGTCATTGATGTTATACAATAAATTTATAAAAACTGTATTTGATCGTCGTTACACGCTGTCAAATTTTGTATCAACACTCGTGTCAGATCAAAGTGTTACAACAATTTTGGGACCTAGGGGTATCTTAATATAAACAAAGTTATATTTTGGTCGTGAATAGTACCAACTGATTTATCAACCCATGCAGTAATGCACGGGACAAAGGAAAAAATAAATAAATGATCGTACGATAGAAGAAAGATACAATATAAATAGTGATAGAGTAGTATTAAATACGAATCATCTTATTTGTCAAAAATTTTACAAATTAAATATGATTAAAAATTTAATTTAATATTAAAAGTATACTTGATAAGATATTTAAATTATATCTTTTAAAATTTAACATGAATATATGAACTGATCAATAAATTTTATTGATTAATCTTTTTTTAATTTGATTATTAATTATATTGTTTTTTAATTTATTAATATTCACTCAGAATGATCTATTTGCATAGTATATAAAATAGATTCACTTGGTTAAAAAAAGGATTAAATCTAGAAATATCCGACCTTAAAAAAATTATTCAGATACTTATTCACTTGGTCAAAAAATTAGTGTCAATTCCCTCAAGGTACTATTTTGAAGATTTATTTTCAAAGAGGTACCATCAAGGAACTTTATTACCACAAGATACCACTTTTATAAAAAAAAAAAAAAAAAAAAAAACACCCCACCTTTTCCTAATTTGTCCTTTTTTTTCCGTTGTTTTCTTTCTTTCTTTTATCTTTCCATCATCGATCATCATCATCTCCTCCTCATCTGATCATCATCATCATCTCCATCATCATCATCTTCGATTATCATCATTCTTGATCATCATCATCTTCGATCATCATCATCATCATCGATGTGTGCTTTAGGGGACGATGAAAACGTATTTGGTTGGGTTGTTTGAGGATATATACATGAGTGAATTACCCAGAAATACAATCAAGGAATTTATTTCTCTATAAGTACGATTTTAATTCCTCATAAGTATATTTTTAAAAAACATAATTCATTAACTACCAAAAAAGCCCTTTTATTTACGAAAGGAAAGTAATCAAATACAACACAATTAAAATCTAAAACCTTTGTTGCTTCACCATCCCTGATCGTCGTGCTCCTTCATAGGGAGTTGTACTCGCTGCCGTCGACGTCATTTTCAAAAGTTGTATACGTCGCGAAAAAATTGTATCCGTTGAAAGTTATGCCCACAAGCATCAATTGTAGCCTACAAAAAATTGTGCCTTTCGGACTCCGTTGCTCCTATAGTCGCTGTCGTCGACAAAAGTTGTACCCATGAATCGATCGAATATATTCATGTTTCCAGAGTTGCAAAAGTTATACTTGCCGTTTACAAAAGCCACGAGAAAAGTTATAGCTGCCATCGTTGACATCGCTCTTATACCCGTCGTCATCGGCAAAAGCCACGACAAAAGTTATACCCGTCGTCAACAAAAATCACGACAAAGTTGTACCCCCACTAAATTGGAGACCAACCAAAAGTCACAGCTTGATGAGGACAATCCCTGACATCGACATTGATGAATTACTCAACATGCAAGCTAATCCCGACAAAAAGTTATACCACACCTCTCGCGACGGCCTTGGCAGGAGAACTTCTCGTTGGGGTTATCGGCGGCGACGAAAAGAGGAGAGGGGACGACGGTGGCAGTGGAGTTCGACGACGATAGAGGAGTAGAGAGAGAAGAGAAGACGCGATGGTGGTGGGTGGTGTTGACGTTTAGAAAAATTAGGGTTTAAGAAAGAATATTTATTTAACTGGGGAGGATAGGTTTGGTAGAAATTATTCTAATTTTAAAAAAGTGTATTTCTTGATAATTAAAATCATAGAGTGTATTAGAGTGAAAATTAATTTGAAAACTAGTACTTCCAGGGTATTTACTTCTCTCTCTCTATATATGTATATGTATGTATATATATATTATTCTTAATAATAAATTACTTAAAGCATAAACTTAACAACAAAATTTATAAAATATTTATTAAGAAAAGGTAACATGTGATTAATTGAAAAATATTAAATATTGATAAAAAAGACTTTGGTACCTTACGAGCCCAATTTTCTTTATTATTACAAGTCACATACCCGATTTTAATCGAACCAAGTCTCATTAAAATCGAACAGAATATTCTTAAAATTCGATTTAAAATGTACTAACAAATTCATGTCAAAACAATCCAAACTAAAAAGATATATTATAGAAATTGGGTCGATGAGCCTCTTAGTCTCTCTAAGCTCTAAATCTTTATTTTAAAGCACTTCCTAATTTTATGCCTATACACACAAAAAGATTTGGCTGTTTTATGTATCAAAAAAATTACGGATAAAATCATACAATCAATTTGTAGCATATTAAATTTTATGGATATAATACATCCACGGACATAATTGATGATAAATGACTTCGACTGTCATGTTTTTGTGAATGTCTTTACCTATCTTGGTTAAAGATATTTTAACCCCTTTTTTCTGATATATATATAACGGAATGATCCAGATCAAGCACTAGATAGTTAAGCATAACTAGTCAATAATTTAGGATCGTACACGTGACAAATGAACGGCTCGACTTGAAAAATTTGTAGACTTATCCGTAAATATTTTTTACGGATGTAGGATGTCAAATTTTGAATTCAAAATTGGAATCTCAATCTTTCGTTGAAAAAAAAAATTGGACATTTCTCATTCATTAATAATTTCAATGAAGAATGAGATTCAAATTTTGACATCATACATCCATAAAAAATACTTTCGAATTAGATTTTAAGGTTTAAAATTTTTAAATGATGATGAATTCATGTTTAAAATTTAAAACTTTCCTTCCGCAAAAAATATTTGTGGATGAGACCATAACTTTTTCAAATTGAGCCGTTTATTTACCACGTATCGATCCAATATTGTTGGCTGGTTAAGTTTATCTAACTTCTGCTATCTATGAATCATCACCCAAATATTTTAATGATCCATATCAAGTGCTAGCTAGATAAGCTTAACCAGCTTGTAATTTCGGATCGTATACATGGCAAATAAACGGCTCGATTTGAAAAAATTATAGACTCATCCGCAAATATTTTTTATGGATGTAGGGTATCAAATTTTTAATTCAAAATTTGAATCTCACTATTTTTTTTGAAAAAAAAAATTCCTACAAAAATTGAACAATGGAAGATTGAGATTCAAATTTTGAATGCAAAAAAAAAATTTATGGATGAGACTTTCAAGTTTAAACTTTTAGCTTTTCATGATTCATGTATAAAATTTAAAAGTTTCCTTCCGTAAAAAACTATTTGTAGATAAGGTTCTAACTTTTTCAAATCAAACCGTTCATTTGTCACTTGTACGATCCGATATTGTTGACTGGTTGGCTTATCTAGCTATGGATCATCTTACATACATATATATACATGGGGAAATTGTTTTGCTGCAAGTATCAGAGAGTGAACTGTTGCAGGAGAAGTTTTCATTATAAATCAGGAGAAGGCCCGCAGCACTTCCGTCCCTATTGCCTAGGGCAGGAACCATTTTTCATATAGCATTTAACAAACCTATAAAAAAGTTTTTAAATGGATTAATTCTGAGCCTTTCAAATTGAGACATAGAACGTTCGAACTTGACCCATTTAACTACACGAACATAAATTAAACTCAAAATTTGCTCAATTTCTAAATAAAAGATATTCGAGTCTAACTTTTTTTAGCCGAGCCAAACAAGTTCGTTAACTGATTTGGTTGAGTTACAGCCCTAGCTGCAATTGGAGTTGAAAGAAATTAGTGACCAATTAAACCCAAGGTGACACTGGTGCGGCACTTGACCGACCCGATTCCCATCGCAATGAAAATCCGTCGAATTTATTTTTTCGTGCACTCACATACATCTGGCCGATCCCCCTTCGTATTGATTAATCTCGATTTGAGAATAACAAAATGATGAAAGTGCTGATGAATTTGTATATTAGTCATTGTGTAATTTATTGACCAAAAATCATAACAGGATGGGGGGGAGGGGGGTTATTGTTATGCTTTGGACTAAAATTTAGAATATTCCTTATAAAACATAGAAATATTCAAAAAAGATCAAATCCGCCTGAATCTGCAACTTCAAAGAGAGAGGGTAAACATAAACTCAAATTGTTCTTTTTCTTCGCTAATCACATTTTTTTTAGGGTGTTGTACTGTTCAGCCTTTATTCATGTGGTGGGCCAAATTATATGATAGGTTACACTAACCAGGATATCCTTTTGGCAAAAAAAAATCCATCCATATTATTATACATCCATATTTTTGAGATTTGTTTTGACTCTTTAATTCTGTTTATTTTTTGAGAGAATTCTTAATAAATATCCTATGAAGCTTTAATTGAGGGTGGAAATTGTGATGACAAAGAAGACGAACTAATGACGATGACGACGTTGATTAAAAGTGGGATAATTGTGAATACAACGATGACGAACTGACGACGATGAGAAAGAAGAACTCACAAAGACGAATTGACGATAACGATGACAAAGTGATCACGACAATGACGAATGAAGATGTACTTCTTCATCCACGGTCGCCTCCAATCCTACACCCAAATGAAGGACGTGAAGGCTTCTTTAACTCATCATGGGTTGGACCTGGCGACTTCTGTGGAGAGGAGCTACTAACATGGGTACAACCACTCTGGTTGGTTTAGTGGTGTTCGACCCAACCTTCTTCTTGAAGGTCTTGGGTTCGAATCCCACTAGCCTCAAAATTCGGGTTGGCCACGCCCGTTGACTTCTGTCAAAGGTTTAACCGATGCTGATGGGGAGCGCCTTGCTAGTATCCGGGGGATTAATTGAGGTGCGCGCGAGCTGCCCCGGACACCCTCGTCATCAAAAAAAAAAAAAAAAAAAAAAACATGGGTACTGAACCCTCTAGCATATCCAACGGAGCCCTCCCATCGTCACCATGTTGAAGCCTTCGTACGCAGAAGACTTGAAGTGCACGAGACACGATAAATATTAGCATTTCAAAATTAATTGGCAAAGAAATCAAATTTTATCCACACAAAAATGAAAGCAAGTTTTTTTGATTAAAAAAAACTCAAAGGGGATACGTTGCAAATTAAGGAAGTGTAGTTTTATTTTCAAAAACAAAAAAAAAAATTATAAAAAAAGAGGTGAGATAGTTTCGTGAAAAAAAAAAAGGAGGTGGTATCAATCTATAGTTTTTTTGATAGGTGGTACCTCTTGGTAATTTTTTTTAATTTATTTTTGATAAAGATTTATTTTTATTTTGTCAAATGAAAATAAATTCATTGAATGAGTCCGAATATTTAATCATTATTCTCATACTCCCTCCGTCCCAAAAAATAAAATGACACATATTTCGAGGCTTCGTTCTTGCTCATAACGATATGAGAAAATTATTTTTTGAACATAGGATTAAAGGTTACAACTTTATCTATCTTCACTATTTCACGATACTTTTTTTAAAAAAATAATGTTTGATCATCATAGGACAACTTCGAAATACGTGTAATTTTATTTATTTGAGATGGAGGAAATACTTCATTGAAATCTCGGAAGGCATCGTTTTAAAAATTTTATTCCCACAGATACATTGTACAGAGATCTCATTGAAGTGGTATCTTTGATTTTTGGGTAAATTGCATAAAAGCCACAAGACTTTCCCTCACTAACTTCATCTTCTTCTCCACCACCCTCTTCTTTACCGCCCCATCCTCATTCTCAGTTTCAGTCTCTCTTCTCCTCAATGACTCCTCATAGTTTGATTGTAGCATAAGTCCTAAAATAGATCTGCGAGGGTAAAATGCACTTAATGAAGGACAGATCAGAAGCAAAACTCTTCTAGTGTGCGTGACTTAATTAAGAAAATTCTGAGTGTGACAAGAATAATCGAAAATCATGCTTTCTCCAGTAACGAAGGCGAGATCAGATCTATTATGGAGTCCCCTTCTCTAAATTTGACTGAATCTAATTGTCATATCGTCAATCATCATCGCTGTTGTGGTCCATTTTCTGTTATTCTTCTTGATTTCTTAGTGAAACAAGAGTTTGGGATGTTGAGAACATTTTGCACATAATATCTTTTTGATTGAATCGTAACTAGTAACCTTATCTCATTGTTTCCCAGCTACTCTTTCTTTTATTCTCTCGAATCGATCATCTCTTATTTCCTTGCAGTTCTTTTGAAACAGAATATCCAAATTGAAAGCCTGAATTCAAAACCCAAAATTCAAACCACATATTGGAGATAAAAAATGAACATACTCAGTTTGACGTGGAACACGAAAGAGCTTAAACTATGCACAAACCACAATGTTTTTAACTTGTAAGCCCACTGCGTTTTGGTTTCCCTGGTAACCTCTTGAAATCCGGCTCCTATGGCAATGCTTCCATCTCCGTGATGGATTCCAACAACCCTCTTGAGGATTTTTTATAAAAGAGTCAACATGAAGCTGGTGTAAAATGTATAGATGGTGTATTTATAGTGTATTGATGTGATACGATTGTATGTATCAAGTATAGTCATGAGTGTTGTAATATTTGGGTTGGTAAGATTTAAGTTATATGCATGATTCAGGGATATAGTTGTAAATAAATGTTAAGGATAAGGTTATTTTAGTCAATTGTATAGAGTTGTATATAAGACAAACTTGTAAGTACTTTGAGCCAATCAATACATGAATAATAGTGTTTTTCATTCTCTTTAGCCTCGGTCCTATCTCTCTCTCTCTCTATATATATATATTCTTTCAATTTCCCTCCATCGAAGCTTAATGATCAAGGTCGAACATCATCAGTGGTCATCAAGAATGAACAAGGTCTTAGAGCCTCTCATGACGATTTCAGTCTAGATTAGGATTTATTGATTGATCAATTCCTTGATTTCGCCTCCCTGCCATGACAATTCCAACCAAAAAATAAGATATCCTTCCAATCAAAGTACAGGGGAGACATAGATGGATCCTTCGCATGAATTGTTCCTTCATCACTTTGATCATCCTAGCTCATCACTCGCAAGCAAGGTATTTGTTACGAACGGGTCACTTAATAATAAACACAAACAATAATAAGTGCGGAAAAATAAATGAGACAAAGAATTTTACGTGGAAACCCTTGCGGGAGAAAACCACGGGCGGTCGCTGACGACGAATAATCCACTAACAAAATGAGGAAATACAAAAAGGAGCTACACTCAAAATATTAAGAATCTCACAATAAGGGATAGAGATAATAATCTCTAAAACAAATCCCTTAA
>JAOVYX010011830.1:0-33013 GCA_035668315.1 Drosera spatulata
CATTCATGACAGACCACAAATACCCTCTTGTTAACACTGTGACCTTGGCCAAACATGTAAATCCATAGTTTTTTCTAAAAACTTAAAATCCGGGGTCACTCGAAACAAGGGATCAACCTGTAACGACGTCCAAGGATCTCCTGCAGCGAGATACCCCACAACCTGACAATCTCACAAGGTTGTCTACGCGTATAAGATGATTAGTCGCAGTGTGTCTTTGAGTTATTAGGTGTTGAGGAGTGAGTTGTGTAGTGAAGCACTAAGTGTGCAATGTCGTGTTGTAATATTTTGTGTGTTACATCAATAAAGATTCATTATTGATACTCATATCCTTTAAATTTCTCTACAGTTTTTGCTAGTGAAGTTGTAATCGTGTGTGCGGCGTGCTGTGAGTAACTCTGTATTCTGTTGTTTTGCAGAAAACTACAAGAGTTGTTACTATTGATGGCTTTGAATCAGTTCCTAGGAAGGACGAGAAGTCGCTTCATAAAGCCATGGCTAACCAGCCAACCAGTGTTTCCATTGAAGCTAGTGGCCGTGCTCTCCAGTTGTATGAATCCGTATGTCATCACTTCTATTGCAATTTCGTTTCTTTAGTCATGTAATTGAGCCTCACAGCTTGTGATTCCGTTGTTCTTGTTGTGGAATACCAGGGCGTCTTCATAGGACAATATGGCACAAAACTTGACCATAGCGTGCTACTCGTTGGCTATGGCACAAAAAATGGACCGACTACTGGCTGTTGAGGAGCTCATGGGGTCCACGTTGGGGCGAGAACTGCTACTTAAGGTTGGAGCGCAACATAAACCACACCAGAACCGGCAAATGTGGCATAGCAATGGACGATTTTTATCCACTCAAAACAAATGAGTCTACCGATATGGTGACTACTGTTTAGGATGATGGTGTAGCCCGAAAGAATCGACCACCTGCTGTTAGAGATATTAAACACACATTGAAGTTTGGATAAAGTATATAACAATATAAATAGATCATGCGTCTCTCCTCCTATCGTCAATTGATTTTAGGAGTGAACCTCATGTTTCAACATGGTATCAGAGCCAGGCCCGTTAGACTAACCGCCACACGTGCTCCACGTCACCCGATTATTAGTCCACGCTTCAAGTCCTAAAGAGGCATTCGCGTGAGGGGACGTATTAGAGATATTAAACCAACATCGAAATTTGGGTAAAGTTTGCAACAATATAAATAGCTCATTGACCTCTTCTCCTATCGCCAATTGATTTTAGGAGTGAACCTCATATTTTTGCATGGTATCAGAGTCAGGCCCACACGTATTGGACTAACTACCACACGTGTTAGGAGTGAACCTCATGTTTCTGCACCTGCTACGGCGATTATTATAAGCGGCTGAAGAAAAAAAAACAGAGCGTTCGAAGGAAAAAAATAGAGCGCCTGAAGAAAAAAAGACAAAAAGCATGAAGAAAAAAAAACAGAGCGCAAGAAGAAAAAAACAGAGCGCCTGAAGAAAAAAAACAGAACGTTTGAAGAAAAAAACAGAACGTATGAAGGGAAAAAATATTTTTACTCATAAATGCTATACTATAAAAAAATATTCTAATGATGAAAAAAAAATGTCAAAAAAACACAAAATCTTTACAATAAAATCGTTTAACATTTGATCAACATTGTTCCTCTCCGACATTTCATCAAACATCTTCCTTGTATCCCCCACAATCCATATTTCGCATATAAATCCACAAGCCCAATCCCCATAAACCATCTCCATAAATTGATCGATCACAAGGAAACAAAAAATATTATAAAAAGCATCAACATCATCTTCAAAAGTACCAAAAATTCTCAAATATAGTTTCTTCCACGACGAAACTCCAATAATATCAAAAGCACTGTCCTAAAAGAAATCGCTTGAATTAACAACTCTAAAATTATCAACCGACCTTCGTAATCATCAATTGAAATTATCAGAGTCACTGTTGAATTGACTTTCTCAAAAGGCACCGAAGAGCTCCTTTGACTTGGGTTCGTCGTTTGCAGCGGAGATGGAGGGATCGTGTAAGGAGACCAAGGAGAGATTACGATGGTAAAGATGATGTCGCCGTCGTGGTGGGTAAAGACGAAAGTGGATTTGATTGAGGAAGATGAGATTGTGGGAGGAGGAAAAAAAAAAACGTTGAAATTGTATGTTTTAGGAATTAAAATCCCGCATTGATATTTTTGAAATTAATTTTCCAAAACTTTATGTTTGGGTAATTTTCTGTTAAAAGTAAATATATATTTGAATTCTACACATCAATATCTACAAAATAAGATCAATATTGAATATAAAAAAAAATTCATTACATTATAAATAAATATATATTAATAATACTTAAACACATACAAACTTTATCTTATTCAATCGTTCCTCCAAAAAATTGTCTACCACATATGAAGAGTTGAAATTGTCATATCTGTAACGACATTTATGAAACACACTCTGATGTTTGTTTGAGATATATGAGATCAAATGAGTTATGATGAATCAAAATAAAATAAATGAAGATATATATAGAAAAAATTGAGAGTAAAGAAAAAAACTAAAAAATCAAAAGAAAATGTTTAAAAAAGTTAAAGAAATATGAAAAAAAATTTCACAATCGGAATCTGAAAAAGTTGATAAGATTAGAATGTGAAAAAGATGACAAGATTGAAATCTGAAAAACTTGAAGAAATATGAAAAGGTTGGCAAAATCAAAATCTAAAAATGTTGATAAGATAAATCTGAAAAAGTTGATAAGATTGAAATTCAAAAAAGTTGAATAAATATAAAAAGTTAACAAAATCAGAATCTGAAAAAGTTGATAAGATCAGAATCTGAAAAGACTGACAAGATTGAAATTCGAAAAAATTGAAAAAAATAAAATGATAAATTAAAATAAACTGAACAATGATAAAAAATTGATAATGTTATAATCTGATAAAGATGAAGTTGAAACTGTTATACGAAGAAGAATTGTTAATAATTATCACATATTAATTTTGACAATATTATAATCTGATATATTTTATTATTTGTATGAAATATTTTTTTATATTCAAAATTAGTCTTATTTTATAGATATTAATGTGTAAATTTTAAATTATATTTGCTCTGTTTTATTTAAATTATAATATTTTTTTATATTTCATTCAAATTATAATATTTTTATATTTAACATTTTTTTTCACATAAAAATATTAAAATATCCCTATTTTATATCACATCAACTTACACATCATCATTTCTTTTTCTTCTTTTCCTCTTTTTTAACTCACACACTCAAAAGGATAAAATTATCATTTTATATTAAATCAAAACAAAAATAAATTATCTTGTTAGATCAAATTGTTATAATTTGAATGAAACGAAAGGAGTAAGAACTTTTATTGTCATAAGTATCAATCTTTGCACATCACTTACTCCTTATGTAAATAACAACTTATAAAAGATATTTCCTCTTTCCCAAAAAAATATAAAAATAATTTTTCTAATTTGTTAGTATCAAAAAAATTATCTTTTTCGTCTCATAATAAATATAATAAATTGATCGACACGAGATTTTTATGTGTATTGAATTTTCTGCATAAAGATATTTATGTTCTTGAAAGTTTATAAGAAACAGGAAAGAGAGAAAAAAATGGGAGACCAAGTAATAGTGTGGTGACTTATACTAGTAGTAGAAATGTTTTGATTTTTTTAATGAAAAAAATAAAAAAAAATCTCATATTATTCTTTCTATCTTATATAAATTACGACATATTATTAAAAATGGATATCCCATATAAATTACAATACTCTCATATTTATAACCTTAAAATGATCAAAAATCCAAAATATCTCTATTTCATATTAAATCAACTCCTTTATCATTATATTTTTTTCACTCATCCATAATTCACTTACCAGACCCCACAAACACTCGAAGATATTTAAAATATTATATAAAATTAATATATTTTTTATTATTCATATCAAATTAATTTTTCAATATAAATTTATGGCAGGGAGGGAGTATATATCTAAGCATAGATCCCTTCGTCAATTTTCATATCCAGTTTCTGATATCCTCGTTTGACGAATATCCCTTTTCAGACGCGCTTCTTCTATTTTTGTTCTCCGTCAACGCAGGTTCTCGTCGAGGTCGTCGTCATCGTTGCCGAACACCCAAAAATCTCCGATTCCGATGTCGATTTCCGGCATCCACGGCCAAGTCCTCGAAGTCACAGGTACAATCAAATCCCTAACCCTAACCGTAATCGATTCGATTTGATCGCATTCATTCATTCAATTCCAATTGTAAAACATTGAGAATGTCTTGTTTTCTTGATTAGGAGTTGAGAGGGATTTTTGTATTTGTGTGATTTTGCAGTGGTGGAATGCCAAAAATTGAAGGACACGGAGTGGTTGTCTCGTCAAGACCCGTACGTTTGTCTCGAATATGGTTCCACCAAGTTCCGAACCCGAACCTGCACCGGTGAGCTATCTTGTCGAATGATGTTTGCTTTTTTTTTTTTTTTTTGACAGTTGTTTGAAAACTCTTTATCTTATGTTATTAGAGTTATGGTCGAAGATATGATGTTATGGAAAAATCTTGGAACCAAAGAGAGAGTTTTCAAAAGAATGCATGCATAGTTGTTAGGTCTGGTATTAGAAGCTTGAGTTTTATCATGAAGTGGACAGACGCATGATTGGACTAACGTTCAAAGCTGCTGCATAGTCTTCGTTAGATAGAAAAACACCATGCATGAAAGGTGTATGAGAAACCTATAATCGGACATAGAAAGTTATGCAACATTGTAATAGTTCTAGAGTCGCTGAAATTGTAGCCGATCGTCTCAGATGTGAATTATATGCTTCTGTTAGTACCCATAGCTGATTTATTTGGTTCTGTCATTTGAACAGATGGAGGGAAGCACCCAGTGTTTCAGGAGAAGTTTGTGTTTCCGTTGATTGAAGGGCTTAGGGAGATCAATGTTGTGGTCTGGAATAGCAATACACTCACTTATGATGACTTCATCGGGAGTGGAAAGTAAGTGGCAGTAGATTTCTTGTGTTCTTGTTGTGTTGTTTTATTGTGGTTGTTGGTTTTGGAGTTTAAGGTGGTGGGTTTATTGTGTAGGATTCAGATCCAGGATGTTCTGTCGAGAGGTTATGATGACCGACCTTGGCCTCTTCAGACGAAAACTGGAAGGTGTGTATTATTTTCTGCTATTTTAAGCGATAGTTATTTTTTAAAAAAAAAATCCTTGTGTTTGTGGTGGTGCTTATAAAGCAGGGTACCCTAAAGGGATTTTGGTCTAAGCTTTCACGAGCCAGTAAACCATAAGTTGCATGTTTGTGACTTTGAGATGGATTGCTGATTCGTTGACTGCCACTGCCCTTTGAGGTTTTGTTTCTTTCAAATTGGCTTTAGATTAGTTTACTTGAGTTGCACCTTGTTGCTTTTGCTCCTTAGTGATTGCATTGGTAGGAACTGCTTGTATTGTCGCTCTCCAGTGGTAGTCTCAACCCTCAATGCACTTGGCCAGCAGCTTTCCTCATCATTCGTGATCTAACCCTTTGGGTTATTTGTATGTGGAGTAAAAGAGAAAAAATAAAAAAGAAACTGGAAAGTGTGTCGTAATATTTTAATTTTTTTGACGTTGCTCTCAGCGTGTTTAAAAGTGAAACTGAATGATTCTCATTGTATAGTGCATCATGATGCTTATTCAGTTTGCATTCTTCCTTTAAAGATTTAGCGGGTGTGTTATATCGTTCACTGAAAGTGCTTTGTGCTACGATTTATACTTGGACAGTGGCTTTAAGCGTTCTTGATGAAAGTTTGATGGTAATGAAGTGGAATAAATGACTGCAGTCGTATATACTAGTATCTCAGTATCTCTGCAATTGATTGAGTGACATGGATGGGAAGTCTAAGATTTATTTTTACGAAATTTGACTTGTGTCTTTCTAATTCTTTGTGCAATGGTATCCTAGATTCTCTTCATCTGTCTGTTCCTAAACCATTATTATTGGGATGCAGATTTGCAGGAGAAATCAAGCTGATTATGCATTACGCCAATGCCAATGTAATTTTACATAATAAGCTTATAAGGGGTTCTCTATGTATTCTTTGCTGTTGGTAAGATGTTTACGCGTATCGTTTGATTTTTGCAGAAACCGACTAGTTATGCCCCATCGGCTCCACCTTATGCTGCTCCGCCTACACCCCAAGTTCCTCTGTATTCCACTCCTCCACCTGCATCGCTTAGTGCCTATCCGCCTCCTTCGACTGCCCATCCACCGCCTTCCACGGCATATCCTTCTTCCGTATACACTACAGCCTCTCCGCACCCTTTCTATCCACCTAGCACAGCAGCTTACTCGCCATACTCTTACCCACCACCCCATTATCCATCAGTATATCCTCCCGCACCGTACCCACCGCCTTCAGCATACCCACCCCCACCTTATCCACCACCACCTTATGGCCCTCCAGGTACTTCTTCCGCGTCCAGGGAGTTCTTTTTTCATTCCGCCTTCTTTGTGAAATATTTTCTGTAATTGGTCTTTTCTATTGGATAGGTGCTTATCCCAGAATGTACCATCCGCCATATTGAAGCTTGTGTTATGTGTGCCAGCGACAATAGTTGCATCATATCCAGGCCTGCCATATTGAGAAAAGCTCGCGTTATGCCGACCAGCAACAATAGTCGCATCATATTCAGGTAGCTGCCAATGTATATGTTTCCTTATTCATGCTTTTAGCATTATTCAAGTGTTAATATTTTGTCCATGGTGTGAACTTATACTCATGCTGTGTAATTCTTTTCCTTCTCTTCTCCTCGAATGTCTGATTTAGGAACAATAACTTGGTTTTTGCTAAATGTTACGTTTACTTTCATTTGCGGCAGTCCTTATCTGGTTCCACAAGCGTTGTGTGTATGCTTGGCTGCATTATTTTCAAGTATCGTTGTGTCATACCTCAGATACCGTAGAGGTCGTGATAAGCAATCCTTGCGCTCGCACATTTAGACCGACTATATTCGATGAGACACTTTAGAACTTGGAAGTTTACAACAGTAAGCTAGACTACAAACTTGGCTTCTTGCCGCCATATATTTCCTTGCATAGCCACATCGGCTTCTGCGACTCCAAGCACAGCTTGGAAGATGATGGGCAACCCTCCAAACAGTTATACCCCAAACTGCCAGCATTCACTGCTGCCTTCCCGGACACCAACCCTGCTGGCGGCTTTCCGCTCAAGTAATTCCCATCCAAATACAATCTCTTCAACGTTCCCTTCGTCCCGAACCGCCTTGGAATCCGGCCACGCAGCTTATTGTACCGCATTGACAATGACCACAGCATCGGATACTCGGAGAAGTTGGCCGGAACCCCCCCTACGATCTGGTTGAACCCAAGATCGACTGCCACGAGAGGACTGTATCCGTTCACCGGCTTCCAAATCTCGACAACAGAGAGACTGTTATTTGATAGGTTGACTTGCTGGAGCGAAGGGATGTTAAAGAACCATGGATTCAGAACCCCGGTGATTGTATTTGCACCGAGCTCGATCACCTCCAGCTGGGTCATTCCCTCGAAGGACGATTCTGGGAGTGACCCGGATAACAAATTTCCTCTAGCCGCTAGCTCGAGGAGATTCGGAGGCAATCTGGGAAGCAAACCGGAGAACCGGTTGAAGCTGAGATCGAGTCTGTTCAAGTCGGTTAGCCGGAACAGAGTCTCCGGCAGAGGGCCGGATAGCAAATTCCCCGAAATATCAAGGTCCTGGAGCAATCTGAGGTTTGCAATGGAAGCCAGGAGACGCCCTGAAAGCGTGTTCTGTCGTAAAGTGAGTGATTCGAGACGAGACAGACCGGTGAAGATCTCCGGCGGTATGGTACCGTTAAAGTTGTTATCCGACAGATCAAGAACAGTCAAAGACGTGAGCTGAGAAATGCTCGGTGGGATCGTCCCGGAGTATCCAACAGAGTCAAGCGTGATTGCGGTCACTCGTGTAGCATCCCCATTACACGAGAGGCCGCAGATAAAGTATCTCCGGCGCGGGAGTGCGCACAAATCCTCACCGGAGGTGAAGTTCCATGTAAAAAGACACGACCAGGACGGAATCGTCGATGGGTCGATTGCCGCCTTGAATGCACGTAACGCTGCTACATCGGTGGGAGCGGTTAGGGACATAACAGACACAACGAGGGCGAAGAAGAGGGTCGTAGGAAGGACGAGATGTAACACGGCCATGGAGATGATGGAGTGGTGCAGTGAGAGTATAGGAAAGTGTAGAACTTTTGTGAAAAGTCAAGTGTGTGACTGGGATAGGGGAAAAAGGGGGGTAACTGTGACCAGGTGTACAGCACTACCAGTATGCACTGATTGGGGAATTTTTTGTGAGGATTGGTGTGCAGACCATCGAGCCCCCACAGAGTTTATGGAGATGAATTCGGTCACTGTCAAAATGGTTGGATGTTTTGGTAGGTTTGGTGGAGAGGAATGAATTTGTTGGGGGTTTCACTGTTTAACAGTGGTGTTGGATGAAAAAAAAAGCCGGTGCAGGGATCTGAATGTCGGCCACCAAAATACTACTCGGTTCTTGTAATTGGGTTGTGTGATAACGGATAACAGGTTGACTTGAAACGAGAAAATATGTGTTGGATCCTTATGAGTCATCAGAAAATCAAGATGGTCTTGTTTTGATCATACTACCACTTTTCCTTGTATTCAGTGTTGTGTGTAAGAAAATATGGTGGTCTTGACGTGAGTTAGCAGTCGGCCAGCGCTACACCGCCACTGATGTCCATGCGTTTGGTGTTACAGGACTTTCGCCAATGTTCATACATTATCGAAATTAATTCGGCAGGCACTGATAGCATCGCCCATCACTACTTGATCCTGATTTTAGGCAGTACGCAAGGGCAACAGAATTTCTTTCCCAAGAAATAACTGAACAAATGCATCAGCAAGAAAGCAGTTGATATACAGGCTTGAATGAGATTCGAATGGGTATACGTTCTCAGTAATGTGTATCGATAGCAAATCGGACTTGAATACAAAATCACAATGCGAATGAGATTAACGAACAGAAAGATTGCTCATTGAGCTCAGTTCTTCGAGGCAGACTGGAATATGAAGATAGCTGTCAGCACGCCGACCACCGCTGTTAGAGCCAATGCCGCCGTTGGCAATGGACTTGTGAGGCCGAAATTCTGCAAAAAGGAAGACCAAGTTTCAGGTCAATTAAGTTGGAGGATATGGTAAAAATGTAGGTAAAGCAATTAGGATGAGTTTCAGCAGCATGCATGACTAGCTACGATGCTCGATATATGAAGAGAACCCGAGGGCATACAGTAAGAAACTGTCAGTTGAAAGACATGTACAAGTTCTACGAACAATCGACAAAGCAGGAATTAAAAAGATAAGCAGGCGACGAAGGGAGTCGAGAAATGTATTGATCAAAATACTGGAGAGCTCGTTGTAATAGATCAACAGCCTATTGAAACTTCATCACAGCCCAAGTTCGATAGATCCCACAACAATGGTAAAGAACCGAATTCCATACCTCGAGCAGGCCCTTGCCGGTACCGACTTCGACCCCGAGCGCCGCCACGAATCCGACCATAGCAAACCTCCCAAGCCACACATCCACACCACTACCACTCCCCTCAGAACTTTGCTCACACCTCACCACACCCACCCTCCCTCTTCTTCCCCTTCCCGTCATCATCCTCCCCGACACTGAACCACACGTCAAACAAACAACACACAGAAAATCAATTAGATTGTAAATTACATACGAGAGTATTACATTTGTACTATGATGGAATGGGAACTGGGAAGTCTTACTGGGCGGCGGAGTACCGCGAAGCGACGATGAAATGGGAGTGAATTTGATGTACGAGTGTGAGAAGAGAGTGATGGAGGCCGAGATTTGGGAGATTGCTGCTGCCATGGCTGTGTTGGTGCCGTGGAATTGGAGAAGAAGAAGAAGAAGAAGGGTCGGTCGGTGTGTGGAGGTGTTTTGGGGAAGCAAGGGGTGGAAGGTTGTGCGATTGCTGTGGGCTTGGGGTTTTGTGTGGTGGGAGTTTGGAGATGGGCTTTATCCGTTGGAATTCGGACTTTATAATCTGAATCCTATATATATTCAACAACGGATCTATATAATTTCCCTATATGATCTACTAATGAATGATATATTCATGGTTAGAAGGGATTCACGAATATATTTGTCATGACAAATTTAGATGTGTTTATATATATCTAACGATTAAGATTAAAACATAAAGAGGAGATATATCTTACCATGATCATAGGTGATCAGTGCCAAATGAGAACTTTGCGAAACGAAAAAAAAAAAGAGTGCTATTGTAGGAAGTGGGCTCTTTGTTCCTTCCCAGATCGGACTAGAATTGATATGAAAGAGAGAGCCCCAGCTCTCACTACTCATCTCGAAACCCTTGACAACATTATCCAATAACTGCTATTGACACAAAAAATGTCCTCAGGCCATATCCGACAAACTATTTTAATAGATTCTTTCATCGTGAAGTGAAGAAAAAAGAGAGTTCGGTGGGGGAGACTTCATCTCTTACCCACAATAGGGATCTAAAGTAAAACAACAAGTGTACTCTATTGACTGTACAACAAGTATACAATGGAACAAGAGAAAGAAAAAATCATTTCCCAACACATAAAATCTCAACATTGTAGGCCTTGTGAGTCTCCTATAGAACAGAGGCATAGAGGTCACAATGAGACCATGTATTGGGAGCAAGGAAGGCTGAAAGAGCGAGAAAATTCGTTTTCGCATCTCTTTAGATAAAGCATATCAAGGCAAAGCTTTAAGCATCTATCAGCTTGAGGCGTATAGGGGAGCCAATGAGCTCCAATAAGGAATGAACGGTATAACCAAGAAGAAGGAAGAAGGTTGTGCAACAAAAAAAAAGAAAAAAAAAAGAAAAAAAAAAGGTTCAACTCGAAATAGACGATCAGCTTCTAAGCTTGAAAAAGATGATAAGTCGAAAACACCTGAAAAGGTAGAACCAAGAAGTTAGTCCAACTAGAAAGATGAGGTTCTGAAAGAACAGCTTTCCTTTTGTCCGGATTGAGTATCTAAAGGAAAATCTCAAGATATGGATGGGAGAAAGAAAGAGATCTGACCTTTGGTATTACTTAAACAAAAGTTGGTTATGCCTACTTTGATAAGGTAAGCTGCTAAGAACTGGCAATAGGGCGAGGCAGAGATGACTTTGAGATAAAAAAAAAAAAAAAAAGATACGTAGATAGAAAGGGTATAGAATTGAGCCCCGAACGGATAAGGAGCGAATCCTTAAGTCTCTATTGAACTAATAGACTTTTGTTAATAATTGGCAAAAGGTTCTTTAAGACACTTACGCGTGCTTAAAGTCTTTTCCCGTCTTTACTCTAAGGATCTTTTCATTTCACCTCTACTCCTCTCCCCCTTCAATAGGTGCTTCCACTCCTGATTCTCTCTCTCCTGTCCTGCTCTTTCTATTAAGGAAATAGAGTCAGGGGCAGACCTTAGTTAGGTCTATACAGGACTTCAGTGAATTGAATAAAAAATTTGAATTCAAAGACAGATTGATGTTTCATTTAAAAATTTGAGAATCAAATCTTGATTCTCGTCTCGTGATGAGAGTTCAATAATTAACAGACCAACTGTCATGATATATATTTATTTTTTTCCTTATAAGTATTCTCATATATTTTAGTATTTGTATCAAAATCAAACACTTTTTAATGGGTTATAGACCCAAAATTAGGCTCAACACCACCGCCTATTACCAAGGGATAAATGACATGAAGTGAGTAGGAGATCTCTCTCCTCATATGATCATGCCAAGTGTATAACAAAGAGAAAGTCAACATTTATTATATATATCTATCTCACCAACCAAAAAAGATAACTCTACTTGCACCCAACTCTGTAAATTTTTATTTGGAATTCTTAAACACCCCAACTGACTTACACATATATTTAAATGATTTTTTTTCAATTTTAATCCTCAAACATATAATTTTTCTCTATTCGTCTTTCTTAATTGTCCGTTGTCCTCGAATTTTGAACTCATGATCTCAGATTTAAGGAAAAATGATTTATCAATGAGCCGACTTCACTTGAAGGATTGTAATATCTACATGAACTATCAAATCTAAAACCATTAAATAAAAACAAAGCGGTTGTTTAATCACCTAGTTAATCAACTCTCCACAGGGAATAAATGATTGCCACCACTCATGGTCTTGTATATTCCCATGGTTCTAATTCAGACAAACTGCAATCTGAATCCAGTTTTAAGAGCATCCACATTGCGGGAATTTTTTTTGAGATTTTTAAAATTCAAACTCTATAAATAGAGTTTGATGGAATAAGAATGATCTATAACGGTGAAAATTTTTGCTTATCTTTCTTGGAGGCTCTCCATTTGAAACTGAACTGTTTCAGTTTTGTATTCAGTCTCTCAAAAAAAAAAAAAAAAAACTCCAAAACCATACTTTTCTCAATCACCGACATTAATTTTCTCATCTTCCCCAACCATTTCTCCCGTTTTCCTCATCAATTTCCCTCATCTTCACCGATCATGTTTTCCCTCTTCCTAATCAATTTCTCTCAGTATATAATTTGCAGTATATTTGATGTTGTGATTTTTGTTAATTGGGAGATTTATCTATATAATCTGCAGTATATTTGATGTTGTGAATTTTGTTTTTTGTTTTTTTTTTTTTGCAAATTCTATTGAATTTTTTGAAGCTGTATGATTTTTTTTAATTATAATTTTGTGATTTTTTTGATGAGATTGATTGTTTCTTTCCTATTTATTGTAGATGGAGAAACAATTTGGAGAACGAAATTTGGGGAAGTCAATTGAAGAACAGTCTACCAAATCGAATAATAATATGCAATGGCCGGCCGGGTTTTCATTTCAACAAAGTTTGATGCAACCCTTAAATTCTTCCACGTTTTTTCAAAAACAAGTTCAACATTGGGTAGCATCGTACAATAATCCTTATCACAAATATCCTCCATCAAATATGGTGTATGGTTCTCAATCTTCAAAAGCCAACCTACACCAAGATGACAACAGTGATTTTTTACAATCTAATGTCGAGACTTTAACCCAAACCATATTAGATAATTCTGGCGGAGGAAGAGGTGGAAATTGATCTATCTTAGAGGATACTAGATTGTGCCATGCTTGGATAAGGGTATCAACCGATCCAATTATAGGATCAAGCCAAAAGAAGAAGTCATTTTGGTGTAGAGTTTTCGATGACTTTGTTTTACAACATGAAAAAGATGAGTCCATTATGAGAACCCAAAGAGCATGTGATTTGCGAATGCAACATATTAGAGGGGATTTAAACAAATGGTCTGTCGCTTTGAAGAAAGTTCATGACTGTCCACGAAGTGGAGTTAATGAACTTATGCAGGTGACATACTATTTTTTTCATACATATGGCATTGAAATTTCATAGAAGTATCTATGTTTTGAGGTATGTTTAGCTTTAATAATATTACAGGATCGCACTGCACATGCTTTTTATCGTGGTCAGAATGGTAACAAAGGGTTCAAGTTGCAACATTGTTGAGATATCTTAAGTGTGCGAAATTCGTGCAAGTCCTAGAATCGAAGCCTCCAAAGAATATTGAAACGAATCACAGTCCACCTTGCACAAAACCAACCCGATCCACCCCACTTGTATACAAGATGGTGACCCCGAAGAAGGGTTAGCTGGTACACGAATAGTCGAAATGACTAAAACTTCTGCTCCTTCACATGACGGCTTGAGTTTGCATGAGGAGTCACTTGGTGAATCTCCGGTAACTCGAGGACGTCCACCAGGCAGGAAAGCTTCAAGAGAACGTTTACGTGCAAAAAGGCAAGCTAGCAATGAAGCACATAGCGTTATAGGGAAAAGGGTAGCAAAGAGTCTTGATGAATTGCAAACTGCAAGTAGTGTAGGATGGCAGAGGGCAAATGAACTAAACGAACAGGAGCAAGCTTACTCCATCAAACATAAGAAGTTGCAGATGATCAAAGAAAGACTATCAATTGAAAGAGAGATGATTTTAGCAGAGAAAGATTTGTATGATTTTGATCCTACTGCTATTGGAAACCCGACTGATAAAGCTAATCTAGTTGCAGAAAGAAAGAGGGGATTGGTGGCTTTACAAGCACAAGCTGATGGTAACCATATGTTTTCTTCTATTATATTTTTGATTTTGGTTATCATGAAAATATGCAAAATTAACAATACAATATCATGCTAATAGCTTTCGCAGAGGATTCCTTCGCATCAAACCATAGTAACTCTAGAGTGGATTCGTGTAATCTCAATAACAGGTAATACCTTTGTAAAATTTTTTAAGTATTTTATTTTTTTTGGTTTGTCTACGGTTTTCATCTGAAGGAAGTACCCGATGTTCCGATGCTAGAGGTCTCCAAGGCTCTAGATTTGAGTGACTTTCATCTTCGATAATCATGTTGTGGAGAATTAAACAAGTCATCATTATATCACGAAGATCATCAGTTCGTCAAACTCTCGCTGATCCATGTATTATAGTCCACTTCCCTTAAAGTACGTCAAATGTACGCTTTATATCCTTCCGAGCACCTTCTTATCGTTTTGCAAAATACTTCGCTTTTGATGTACGCAGATCAAAGATACTTTGTATTAAAGTAGACCATTGAGGGTATATTCCATCAGTCAAATAATACGACATATGATACTCATTTCCATTCACATAAAAACAATGCTCATTGTTTTCACCATGGAGAAAACTCTTAAAAAGAGAAGAATGATCCAACACGGTAATGTCATTGTTGGATCCAGTCATGTCAAAGAAAGTATGCCAATCCAGAGATCTATTGATATTACCGCCTCTAAAATGAGGGTAGGAGCTCCCTTATGGCCACGAAACTGTTCATGCCACGTCGTCGGACAATTCTTCCACATCCAATGCATACAATCCAAAGACCCCAAGCATACCAGAAAACCCACGTTGTTCGCCCTCTTTAAGCAAACGCACCATATCGGTATTGTTTGGTTGTCGTAGATATTGTGATGAATACATCGTATGATTTTTTTGCAAAAGATTTTCATACTGTCAATTGTCGTTGTTTCTGCAATCTGAAAATTCTCATCAAAACTATCCGCCAATGCTCCATATGCTAACATACGTAATGCTATTGTCATTTTCAGAAGGGAAGGTAATCCAAATCTACTTGTAGCATCGGGTCGATAAGTGAAATATGGCTCTGAACCTTCAATATCAGTTTGAATACGAAAGAACAAGGCACGCCGCATACGAAAACGACGATGAAACATGGAATCTGGGTACACACAATCCGACGAGAAATAACGCTTCCAAAGATCTTCATATACACGTTCTCATTCTCTATTAATGTATATGCGTGTGCGAGGAATCGAAGGTGCAAGCTCTTTCATCATATGCAACTCTCGTTCTCGTATTCTCCTTGCACGACTAATCCAAGTAGATGTGGATTTTATTGAAAAAAAACCAAATATGTTTGATACACTGAGATTAATTAGGTTCTTGATTTTTTTGTGATATGTGGAGGTTCCGTAGATATGTGATTTCATTAAAGTGGAGGAAAATGATGTTTTTGAAAACAAACAAATATTTTTTTAAAAAAATTAATTATGATGTGGATCTTAAAAATTTTTAAGCCTCTCAAAACTTATTTTACAATTGAGATTTTCAAAATTTTGTGACAAAGAATAAACGTGGATGCTCGAAGTTCGCTTCACTTGCCCATACAATCATTTTCTCGATTTCGTGTCAAAATCCTAAACCCCCACGAAAACAAACCCCACAACGCCTCCTCCATCTTTCCACCACCAACTGAGATTCCCACTCGCGTCCGTTTGCCCCATTTCAGCAGCCAACTCCCAATTTCCCAAAAAATGGCATCTCTCGTCTTCACAAACCAACTCCACACTTCCCACCCCCGCCGCCGCCGCCTCCCCTTCGCCGCCGCTCAACCCTCGCCATCGCCGGTTCCGATCCAGCGACAATTGTCCGTCCCGTGGAGTACGAAGGATCGACGGTTGTGGTTGCGGAGAGATGGAGTCATCGCCAGGGTCGAAGCCGAGGGCAGAACCGCCGGCGGCGGCAATAGCTCCTTTGAGCGGCCTGATCAGGATCGAGAGTTTAAGGTGGTTCTAATGTTCTCCGATGAAGTTGTTGCTGCTGTGTTTGCTGTTCATAGCTTGATTGTTTTGTTTCATTTGGCGTGGGGATTTAGGTTTTGCAGACGATTTCTAAATCCCTTGTGGTTTCTCTCCATGTTTCGCTTGCCTGATTTGGAGTAGTGTTTGACTACTTCTCCGAATTGTTATTTGTCGATATCTTAATTGATGATTAATTAGGAGGGCTGATGATGGTCCTGCCTGGTAGAAAGAACTAATCACTGCTTCAAACGGTACTAATGATTTCATTTCATGCTTTAGTAGTGGCTTCATTTGATGTGGACTTTGAGATGTTCTGATTTGATGCTCAGAATGAACTCAGGATGCTTATTCTAAACTTTATAAATGGAAATGAACTGATACGGCTAGGTTTTTATTGCATATATCCTTGTGATATTTCATATGCGCTGTGTATAACCTGTAGAAGTTCCAGGAGCTGGATCCATCTGGAACCTGTGATCCTTTATGTTCTCTTGATGAAATAAGCTCCCAAGATCTCGAAGCTTCTTACCAGCCAAAGACTGACTTGCTCAAAGCACTTGCAATTCTTGCCGCAGCTTTAACTGGAGCAGCAGCAATTAATCATTCTTGGGTTGCTGAGAATCAGGTCATCTTCCCGTTGTCATAATACTAGTCACATATATTCAAGTGCATTCTTTGAAGGATCGTAGCGATGGTGAAACAGACAAGTTGAAGCTCCACTTATTTTATAAATTTTACTGATACAGGATCTTGCTATGGCATTGCTGTTTGGAATTGGATATGCGGGGATCATCTTTGAAGAATCTTTAGCCTTCAACAAAAGTGGAGTTGGATTGCTGATGGCCGTGAGTTTATGGGTGGTCAGAAGTATCGGGGTAAGCTTCGACATGACTTGTAATGCTCTGAGTATTTCTATTACAAGTTCTTGAAATATTTCCGGCATTTGTGTCTTTAGAAAATGTCGAGGAACCACCTCTACCAAAAATCCGAACGGATGGTAACATACCATTATATTATTTGTATCTTAACAATCCCCCACACGCGAAAGCCCGCTTGGGCTTTGCGTGGACAATGCACTGTCCCAACACAAGCCAAGTGTCACATAAACACCATAAATACAAACACAATAACAATTGAGGGTTGCAGGATTCGAACTCGTGACCTCACTGTCACACCTACTCTGATATCAGGTCGAGGAATCAACTCTATCAAAAGTTCTAACTGATGGTAGTAGGTCCATTATGTTATTTGTATCTTAAAAGAAAATTTTATGAGTTGTAATGAGGTTGTTTCCCGTTGGACCTATGAACAAATAGCTGTGCATTTGTGAACATCAACTCAATAACAGTATGCTATGCTGAGTATTTGGTTATATTTTGCTTTTCACCCTTTCTTTTATAGGCTCCTTCACCTGAGATAGTTGCTTCGGAGCTACAGCATGCTTCTGGTGAAGTTAGTGAAATAGTGTTCTTCTTGCTTGGTGCAATGACGATTGTTGAGATAGTTGACGCTCATCAAGGTTTCAAGCTTGTTACTGACAATATCACAACGCGCAAGCCACGCACACTACTTTGGGTGGTATGTCACTCGCCTGTTATCATAGTGGAAATGTTATTGTCAATTGACATCGGAATATTGTTTTTGCTCCTTGGAAACAGACTTATGATTTCACTTCGTAGCAGCAATTAGTTTCTTGGAGGAGTGTAGAACGGTCTGTCCATTTAGCTTAATTCTTAAGAAAAGATTTTCTCAGTCTGTAGCAAGCCCTGTGCACCCTTTCTGATGGGTGAGGAGGCCTGCAGTTATTGTTCAGATGAATTCTTGTTTGTCTAATAGTTGAAAGATTCTCTTTTGGATACTATTTCCGCTGCAAGTAGTTCTATGTTGAAGATATCTTTCATGTTGATACTCTTTCATAATAGGAGGCCACTAGATTATCCGGAGCATCAACATACTACTCATTGGTTTTAATGACTGATAAATGGTTGCACTTGCAGGTTGGTTTTGTTACGTTTTTCCTAAGTTCAATACTTGACAACTTGACATCCACTATTGTGATGGTTTCGTTATTGAGGAAATTGGTTCCACCATCAGAGTACCGCAAGTATGTGTGAACTTTTGCTTTATAAAATAGTTTCACAGCTTACATACACTAATAATTAGTCAAAATAAATCTTCGATGTTTTCTTTGGTCTCCCGTTACTTGTACAGGACTATTCTCTGTGTCAATGTTAATTCATTGTGTAATTCTGGGTATTTCTGATTGTAATGATGCCAGGCTTTTGGGAGCTGTTGTTGTGATTGCTGCAAATGCTGGTGGCGCCTGGACGCCAATTGGTGATGTTACCACAACGATGCTTTGGATTCATGGTCAAATATCGACATTACAGACAATGAAGGTTCTCTCTATTTTTCTTTAAAAAAGAAAAAAGAAAAGAAGGTTCTCTCTATTTTATGATGCATCAAATAAATGGGGATTCCTGGATTTAAAATAAATCACAGCAATATGTTTTACTAAACCTTTGGGTGTTACCTAGAATGATATCCTAACCCAGACATGTGATAAGTGCAAGTGAACATAATCATGAAAGGCAAGTTACTTTTGCAGAAACAGGCTTTGTAACTTTTATATGATTTCTTACAGGATTTGGTGATACCTTCTGCTATTTCTTTGGCTGTCCCTTTGGCCCTTCTGTCCCTAACTAGGTACGTCGCCTATGTGACCAAGGACCAAATCTTAGGTTGATATTGAGGTGACTCGTATCTTTCTCTTGACTAAACATTTGATCTCGATCTCTAAATCTAGCGAAGTGAATGGGGACGGACAGGATTCTACCAGTGTTTTGGCATCTGAACAGATGGCTCCACGTGGACAGCTTGTATTTGCCGTGGGAGTTGGTGCCCTGGTGTTTGTTCCTGTATTCAAGGCCCTGACTGGCTTGCCTCCTTATATGGGAATGCTACTTGGACTAGGAGTCCTGTGGATACTAACGGATGCTATTCATTTCGGTGAATCCGAACGGCAAAGATTGAAAGTCCCTCAGGCTTTATCAAGAATCGACACCCAAGGAGCTTTATTCTTCTTGGGAATCCTTTTGTCTGTGAGCAGGTATTTATCTGATAGCTTTTAATATCCTTGCTGTTATTGGTTTGGGCTGACCTATTATTGAGAGATCAAAACATTCATGGTGTTGTGTTTATACAGCTTGGAAGCAGCAGGCGTTCTTCGAGAGCTGGCAAATTACCTTGATGCCAACATACCAAACATCGAACTGATTGCTAGTGCAATAGGAGTCGTGTCAGCAATCGTAGACAATGTTCCACTTGTCGCAGCAACAATGGGAATGTATAACCTGACCTCATTTCCACAAGACTCGGAATTCTGGCAATTAGTTGCATATTGTGCTGGTACCGGTGGTTCCCTACTGATTATAGGATCTGCTGCTGGAGTTGCTTTCATGGGCATGGAGAAGGTCGATTTCTTTTGGTATATCCGCAAGGTAAAAAGTCCTAATGAATTTCTTTGGTACTATGGTACTATCCCTGATGACTCGTCAACGAAGTCTATGTCAAGCATAAAGCTATAGTCCAAAGCAGTCAACGCCCGACCTAGGAGGCCGTTGGGTGCTCCAGGGGTTATACCCGTATTGAGAGCAGTTAAAGCATCATAGAAGTGGGACTATCTTGATGTGTTTTGAGTTCTCTTTCCTTTGTGCAGGTGACCGGGTTCGCTTTTGCAGGATATGCTGCTGGCATTGCTGCATACTTAGTAGGCCACAATCTACACCTTGCTCTTCCTACTACACTTGCTCACATTCCATTCCTTTCCGGTTGATGAATAAGCGGGAGGTGCTTCAACACAAGAAGGCGAAACAGTGATTCACTTACGTTGGCTTGTGAGATTCTTAAGATAATAGTCCGAAACAAGTATAGCGATGGGGTGCGTCTGAATACGACGACAAATGAGATTTTTGTAGAACAAATGCAGGTAGTTGCATGAGATTACTGGTTGAGGCGAAAGTTGAGGTGTATAGATCAGCTTGACAGTGTTCCCTGTTCTCATGTAATGTATTCCACACAGTATATACATTGTAATGCAACTTATGAATATCAAGTATTTTATGCTAGTGTGATGAAACAATACTTGCAGTCAATGTTTCAAAAAAGCATGGCCTTGGGCAATCAAGCTGCCTTCTAGCGCCTAGCCGGAGTCAGCAACTCCTACAATGTATAAAGACAAAACTTAAACCAGAATTATATCTTGTTTCAGGACCATCGTTTAGGCTAATTTTGTCTTTAGGCATTACTTTATTTGAATAAATTTTACTTAGAGAAGAATCACAGCAAGAAGGCCTATTAGCTAAGTTGGTTAGAATGTGGTGCAAATAACACCAAGGTCGCAGCAGGGTCGAGATCTGCATGGGCCAAAAAAAAAATTGGATAAAAAAATTGGTTAGAATGTGGTGCAAATAACACCAAGGTCGCAGCAGGGTCGAGATCATTTTTCTCATATTTATTGGATAAAAAAAAAATTCTTTCTGGGCCAAAAACACCAACAGCCCAGGCCCAATAAACCCCTCCCCCACATACTCGGCCCAGTAACCACTCCGAGTCTGTGAAGCGTGTTTTTTTCTCCGCGTGATCTTTTTCTTTCTGCGTGTGGTGTCCATGTTTTGCTCAAGCAAAGAAGAGGAGAAAGGGAGAGCAAGTGGCGTGTTTCGACAGGGAAGGAGCAAGTGTTTTGGAGTTTTGGTGTGCACAAACACATTAAAGTGAAGGCGTTTAATTATCTGTTACGAGTTTTTGATACTCGTATTGCTCCTTTTGTATTTCTTTATTTGACCAGTGGATATCTTCGTCGTCGACGACCGTCCGTGATTTTTTCCACAAGGGTTTTCACGTAAAAATCATTGTCTCATTTATTTGGTGCAATTGTTATTGTTTGTATTGTAAGAAACTGGTATCAGAGCTTGAAACGTTTCAATCCTTATTTCCTACACCGGGTTCGCCCATATAGGTTTAGGAATGAACGTTATTAACTTTGGGATTTAAGTTATATTATTTGCGGGTCAGTTTTTTGTATTTTTCCACAAAAAATAATTTTTATTCCCTTGGATGAACAGTGCCGAACAGTGAATGAACAGTATACGGACAGAGGTACTGTTTACACAATGTTCCGGTGAACAGTACTCTGACAGGAACAGTTTTTCAGACGTAAACAGTGTTTTCAGGGAAAATTTTCAGTGCGATGGCGCCTATGAAATTTGATGTGGAAAAATTCGATGCCACAAACAATTTTGAACTTTGGAAAGTGAAAGTCGTTGCGTTATTAACACAAGAAAGAATCGAAAAGGTTCTGGACGGGGTTGATAAATTACCGATAGAAATGAAAGACGAAGATAAGATGAAGATGGATAAGAAGGCACGTACGGCTTTATAGCTGTGTCTTTCCGACGACGTTCTTCAGAACGTCCTGGAAAAAAAGTCTGCCAAGACTTTTTGGGATAAACTGTCTACCTTATACATGAGCAAATCTGTTGCTTCTCGTTTGTACATGAGACAGTGTCTTCATTCTTTCAAAATGAAGGAATCGACCACCTCATTGGAAAAGCACTTGACGGAGTTTCAGACTATCCTTGTTGGTCTGAAAAATATTGAAGTCACCATCGACGATGAAGAAGCGACAGTCATTCTATTGTGTTCTCTTCCTAATAGCTATGAGACCTTTATGACTATTATGATCCACAGTAGGGATTCTTTGTCACTGGAAAACGTTAAGACGTCTTTGACCAGTAGCCAACTGAGACACCAGCTCTCGAAATCTTCCAGGCCTTGAAGCTCTGATGATGCGCAATTCATCAGAGGAAGACACGATCGAAGACAATAGGATAAGTTCAAAGGCCGATCGAAGAGTAAAAGCTCGAACAAATCTGATTCTTGTCACTATTATCATCAAAAGGGACATTGGAGGAACAAATGTCCTAAACTGAAGAACAAGTAGAAGAAGGAGGAAATCCCAGTCGCTGGTATTGTCGAGACCCAGACAGTCTCGACCCTTCTTACATCCGTCGTGCAGTCCTTGGTAGCTTTCACTTCAGAGTGGGTGATGGATTCCGGTTACACCTTTCACATTTTTCCGTATCGGGAGTGGTTCGCAACATTTGCTGAGTCCAATGGGAGGTAAAAAGTATTTTTTTGACCTTCATCGATGATTACTCCCGTTATGTCTGGATATATTTCTTGAAAAAGAAATCTGAGGTATTCGAGACATTCAAGGAACGGTTGAAGTTGATTGAGACGCAAACCGGCAGGCAGATCAAGAGGCTTCGAACCGACAACGGGATGGAATTTGTGAACAAGTAATTTCTGGAGTTTTGTAAGGACAAATGCATTGTAAGGTATCGCACGGTCACTTACACACCTCAACAAAATGGGATAGCAGAACGCATGAACCGGACGCTCATGGAGCGGGCTCGGTGCATGATGATTGGAGCCGGGCTGAAGGAGCGGTTTTGGGATGAAGCAGTTATGACAGCCTGCCATCTGGTAAACAGGTCACCCTCCTTAGCATTATCCATGAACACACCTTATGAGGCTTGGTCTGATAAGCCCGCTGATTATTCCAACCTTGGTTTTTCGGTTGTCCTGTATACTATCATGTTAACGAAAGGAAGTTGCAACCTAAGGCCAAGAAGACCATCTTTCTTGGATATCAATCAGGTGTGAAGAGATACAGATTGTACTCCACTGATCCATCATCACCTGCAATCATCATCAGCAGAGATGTCACATTTGACGAGGAGTCAATGTTAGCCAAGAAAATTGGGCAACAAGAGAGCATTCAACAACAGGTGGAGCAGACACGACCAGTCGAGAGATCGACATTTGAGGTGAAGCATCAGGATGAGGACTCCTCAGATCCCAACATTCCCACTGATGTTTTGCAGCCAGTTCAAGAAACAGAAGAACTAGGAGTGGAACCACTAGTATCAGATCCAATCCAAGTGGGGCCCACTCTACAGCAGTACCAACTTAGTCGTGACAGGGAACGACATGAGATCAGACCCCCAGTTCGATATGGCTATTCAGATTTGATGACATATGCACACATTGTTAGCGAGGCAGTTGAGAATGAGTCTTTGTCATTCAGGGAGGCCATCGCTGGTTTGGAATGTGTCCAATGGACTGCAGCTATGGAAGACGAACTAGAGTCTTTTCACAAGAACAACACTTGGACTCTAGTTCACTTGCCGAAGGGAACCAACTTAGTCGTGACAAGGAACGACATGAGATCAGACCCCCAGTTCGATATGACTATTCAGATTTGGTGACATATGCACACATTGTTAGCGAGACAGTTGAGAATGAGTCTTTATCATTCAGGGAGGCCATCGCTGGTTCGGAATGTGTCCAATAGATTGCAGCTATGGAAGACGAACTAGAGTCTTTTCACAAGAACAACACTTGGACTCTAGTTCACTTGCCGAAGGGAAACGTACCGTAGGGTGCAAATGGTGTTCAATAAGAAGAAAGCAGGCGATGGTGGCGATGTGAGATTCAAGGCCAGATTGGTGGTTAAGGGTTTCACTTAGAAGGAAGGTATTGACTATACTGAAGTTTTTTCTCCTGTAGTCAGGCATACTTCTATTCGAGTTCTTCTAACTTTGGTTGCTAAGTACGATATTGAACTTGAGCAAATGGATGTAAAGACGGCATTCTTACAAGATGAGCTACAAGAAGAGATCTATATGTGTCAACCAGAGGGTTTTTCATTGCTAGAAATGAAAGACCGAGTCTGTCTTTTGAAGAAATCATTGTACGGATTGAAACAGTCGTCCCGACAATGGTATCACAGGTTTGACACCTTTATGAAAGCATTGGATACACATGAAACCTGTACGATCAGTGTATGTATCATCAGCAACAACCTGATGTGAGTCAGGTATATCTTTTGCTCTATGTAGATGATATATTGATCATTGGTAGAGACAAGGGAACTATTGACAGGTTGAAGACGCAACTCAGTAATGAGTTCGATATGAAGGATCTCGACCCAGCAAAGAAGATTTTGGGTACGGAGATCGAGCGGGATAGGAAGCGTGGAGTCTTGACCTTGAGCCAGGAGAAGTACATTGAGAAGGTTCTAAACCGATTTGACATGAAAGATTTCAAACCCGTTTCTACTCCCTTAGCAGCGCACTTCAAGCTATCCTTGAAGCTCTCACCGAAGACTGAGGATGAGGTGAGGAGTATGGCGTCGGTGCCTTATGCGAGTGTAGTTGGTTCACTGATGTACTCTATGGTATGCACTCAACCCGATTTGTCACAGGCAGTGTCAGTACTCAGTCGTTATATGGACAGACCTGGAAGAGGTCACTAGCAGGCTGTGAAATGGATCCTTAGATATTTTAAGGGTTCATCGGAATTGAGCCTCGTCTACGATGCAAGGCGAGGTGAAGGCAGCAACAATGTTGAAGGGTTCTCAGATTCAGACTCTACTGAAGATTTGGATTGTCGGAGGTCACTTACAAGGTATGTATTCACTTTCTGTGATGGACCAGTTTCTTGAAAAACAGCTTTGTAGGATACTGTAGTCTTGAGCACTACAGAGGCAGAGTTCATGGTTGTTGCGTCAGCTGTGAAGGAAGCAATTTGGCTGAGGAATTTGGCTTTTGGCTTAGGTTTGAAGCAAGACAATACAGTGGTTCACTGTGACACTTCATCAGTCATTCACTTGATCCGTGATCAGATGCATCATGAGAGAACTAAGCACATTGACATCCGTTATTACTTCGTACGGGACATTAAAGATATCAAGGTGATCAAGATTGCTACTGCTGAGAATCAAACTGATATGTTGACGAAATTAGTTTTTGTGTCAAAGTTTCGTCATTGTCTAAATCTCGTAGGAGTGCTGGGCAGTTAGGCTCATTTGAAACTTAGGTGAAGGTTACTCGACGACAATGAAATTGATTTGAGTCAAGGTGAAGATTTGTTGATGATGATGCCTCAAATTAATGAGGCGTATTTTTTTCTCCGCATGATCCTCTTCTTTTCCGCGTGGTCTTCTTCTTCCCACGTGTGGTGTCCGTGTTTTGCTCCGAGTGAGCATGGTGGCTCTTCCATGTTGCTTGTATAAAAGGACAAAAAGAAGAGCAGAGGATAGCGGGGGAAAAAGAGAAGCAAAGAGGAGAAAGGAAGAGCAAGTAACGTATTTCGGCAGGGAAGGAGCAAGTGTTTTAGAGTTTTGGTGTGCACAAACACATTAAACACATTAAAATGAGGATGTTTAGTTATTTATTATGAGTTTTTGGTATTCGTATTGTTTTTTTTATATTTTCTTATTTGACTAGTGGATATCTTCGTCCTCGACGAAGACATGATTTTTCCCAGTAAGGATTTTCACGTAAAAATTTTTGTCTAATTTATTTTACGTATTTGTTATTGTTTGTGTTGTAATGAACAGACTCGGTGTAGCGCTCTCGCCGGAGACATCTCGCAATGCAAACTCTTCTGCTCCCCACAGCTCGCTCCCCGCCCTCGGCGGCGTTTCTCCGTCCTCTCCTCCCTTCGACGCCGCCGCTGCGATCATTCGCTTTGGCTCCAACAATTCACGTCTCTCGTTGTCACACTTCCTCGAGGAAGTTGATCGCGCTTCCGTTGCTAGCGGCTTCAGTTTCGCCGGGATACGCTGCGTCGGGTACTCCGCCGCCTGATGAGTCCGAGCAGGCGAAGCTCGCTCAGGTAAATTGTGTTTTATTTGATGCGATTTGGTGTCTGTTGATTGATATTGTGGAGGATTGAGTGAGGGTTGTGCTGATTGTGTGGTTCGGTCGTTGGATTAGCGGATGATATGGAGGTTTTTGGATGTTTTAGGGTAATGAGAATGTGAGAATTGAGCGATTACGTTGTTGTTGAATTTCGGCGTTCCATGCTCAGATCGGTGTGTTATCGTGTAGTGGACTTGTTTGAGGAGCTATTGAATGGAACAATGTCGAGATGAATCCGTGATGAGTCACGTATGTAATGTGATTGGGAGTGTTAATTGATGTAGATTAGTCCGGTATATATGCTAGGGTTTGGTTGTCTTGTTGGATCTTAAGATTTGTGATTTGGAGTGTTATTCCAGCACACCCAAAACATGATTTACATAGTGGAGTGACTATTAGCAGATTAAGTCGCGGATTATTTGGTTGATTCACCGGATTGGTTTGCTTGCTGTGCAAATTTTATGTTAGTCTGCAGTCTGCACAGTGAACCAGGAATGGGTAATAATAAAAAAAAATTGTCACTCAATTATGGTTTGCCTTTGAGCATGCCAAGGCGATTTGGCTTATTCTGCGAGCAATGATTTCAAACAAGTCCTGTTGTTGAATCTGTGCTTGTATGATACTCCTTGTAACATTAAACTTCCTGAATTTCAGAGGCACTGCCAAGTGTGTATACATCTGAAAGCTTTCTAATGTGAGTCTTTGAGTCTGTTGGAGTCGTAATTTTGATGTTGTTGAATTGTACCCAGGTGGCGAAAAGGCTTGAGAGCACAGCAAGATACTTCAAGAGATTAGGGAGTTTCGGATTTTGGTCACAACTGGTTTCCACTGTTGTTGCTGCTGTCATCCTGTCGTTTTCCATTGTGGTTACGGGCAAGATTACCTCACCATTCACTTTCTATACCACCGCAGCAGGAATTATGGCGGCATTCATTTCGGTTTTCTGGTCCTTTGGTTATCTTCGCTTGTCTGAGAGGCTCCGGAAAACTGCCAATGAGCCCTCAAAGGTATCACTAATATGTGTTGCTCTTATTGCCTTGGGTCTTAAAATTTCAATGTTCCACAAGAATGCAACAGGAATAATTTTATAACACATTCGTACCTAAGTTTAGGTTGGATAGAAAGCATTGATTTGGAAAAAAAAATAAAAATGTGGCAGAAAAACATTTATCGTTCGCAGATCATTTATTCAAATGAGCTTCTGGCATCGTGTTTCGTTACGTCGTGATAAGTCTTGTAATGAGCTCAACTGATTTAGCATAATTTTATCCTATCGAAGTTTATCTGGATTTTCATAAATTGCTAATGAGAAAAGACAATTTAGTAAGGAAAAAAAAATCTTGTCACTCATTTGAAGAGATAAAGTCAGGGACAAGCTACCTTCTTCTGTGCAAGGTCATTCTTCTGCAAATGCCCTAAATCTACCATACCTTCAAGTAATTTATCGTCAATTTTATCTATTCTGAACTTTGATGACTGAAATTCCTTGCAGCTTAATGATTAGCTTAAGTGACATCGTTACAGGCTAAATTAGCCTAGTTTTATCAATATCAAATTAGACATGTCTTTCCTTCAGTTCTCTGAGAAACCAAATTCGTCTTAAAGACATTGGTATGCCTTATAGATTGAAACTGCCCATTTCTTCTCGTTACCCCTTTTCCTTTTATTCAACTTAATGGCTACCTATCATATTTGATCAAACAAGACTACCGTGCACCAGTGTCCTTAATTCCCACATGAATGTTTGCTTCAACACTCTCTCATTTAGTTATGCTGTAATTGAGGAAATTTGAACAATTTGAGGCATCCCTTGGTGAAGCTGTAGTAACCTTTGTTTTTCAGGCTCCTCCTCATGCTGATGTTGTGAGAAGCTTGAAAAACGGTATAGTTCTGAATATTATAGGTATGTCTGCTGCAATCCTTGGCATGCAAGCAACGGTTGGGCTCCTAGTTGGAAAAGCCTTGACTTCTTCCGCAAATCCTTACTACCAGGGTATCTCTCCTGGGTATAGCCCCGTCCTTGCATTGGATGTTTTCCTGGTTCAGGTACTCATCGAATTCCTAATTTCGTTTTGTATGGATTCAGCACAATCCACTTCTTCTGGGGATTACTTCATGTGCCGCCCAAACTAGGTCTTGAATTTGTGCTAGTTTCCATAACAATGTTGACTGTTGATCTCAATTCCTTCCATCATCTTGTTCCTGTTTAAGAAAGTAGTGGAAATACTTGAAAATGATGAAGGATAGGCTGGGGTTGGAAATGCCGAGCAGGAAGCTAGGTAGAAACCTTTTATATCTCGAAGAAATCACAGTGCAGACTCCTAGAACCTTTACAGTGCCTTTGAGATGATAGGCACCTGGATGCCGAGAAAATATGATTTCTCAAGAGCCCTTAGTTTGACCTTGCCCTTAGTTTTACGTTATCTCGAATTTGTAGCTGTGTGTTCGATTTGTGGAGTATTGTGTACCCTCCAGTTATGAAGGATACCCTTGCATTTCGGTGCTTGATATTTCTCTATTTGGAGAGCTAAGAGATGTTATTGTAACAAATATGAAATGAAGCTTGCAATGAAGCTTTAATTTCCCAGCAATGTGATGTATAACCGAGAAACGGAAAATGCACTGGTTTGTTTATGTTCGACTTGATTCCTGATTTTGCTGCTGTCTGCTGGCTTCCTGAATCCTGATATTCGTCCAATGACTCCAGTGATTCAATTTGCAGGCATCTGCTAATACTATCCTCTCCCATTTCTTCGGCCTTGTTTCTTCGCTGGAGTTGCTGCGTTCAGTGACTTTACCTCCTCCTCAACCTGTTCCTCTTCCAAAGATTGCTTAAGCGCATAGCGGTTGTCAATGTGGCAATGTCGCCCTAGCAATATCCTGTGGTTCCGAACTTTTGGCATAACCCTGCTTCGTTCAAGCAAAGCTAAATGCTACTTGCGGTGTCGAGAAGAACAGTATGTGGAGAAGTTATTTTCGGTGTTCCTGTATCATGTGCTTGCCTCAGCATATCGTTTAGTTACGGAGATAGATTTGCTATATTTTGCAGATGAACTTCAGGTATTGGTTTTCACTCGTGAAGAAGTGGGTACGTAACATTTGGCCGTGGGATGTTTATCTGTGATATGTGTCCGGAGTCGTAATGCCCCAAATGTAAGATGTAGTTACATGAGCTAGCTGATTCAGGTTGTAGTAGAAGTGCCATGCACTCGGTTTAGCACTCTAATGTTTGCGTTTCCTCGTCTTGATTTTCATTGCTCAGAGTTTGCCATTCGGGGATTCGGAAATTTTTCTTGATATGTTCAGTACCCTATAGGATTCATGATGTCGTTAAACCTGTGCTGGTCTGGCGTCTTTATCCTTTGACTTATCGAAATTAGAAGCAGTGCATTTTGTGGCCATATACAACTGGAGTAATTCTCAATCTACATGTTTAAAGGAGTTTCAAGAAATTCCTAAACAATATAGGATTTTTAAATGTCGAATTTCTGATTTTAAGATTAAGAAAAAACGATTTATCAATAAGTCATCTTCTTCTGATTTATGTTGAACGAAACGAGTATTAAATATACCCCAACGAGTCTTGTTCACGATATGAGCATTCAGATCCGTAGTTGTTTTTGTTGGTGACAGGATAAGTAATCCTGAAACAGTAAATTTGTTGGGGTTATTACTCCAGTAAATAGATCATGTATTTTCACCTGTCTTTTTTTCGACTCCACCCGTTGCTCACCAAATACTTTGTCTTTTTGTCCAGCTCATCCAGACCGCTGTCCCCTTGGGGAAAAGAAAAAAGACCTTTCGGTTCTAGAGTCTATATGCCTTCCGGCCTGGCATTTCGTCAAGATCTTATCCATAATAAAACCAATAAGGCGACAACAACGTCCCCACCAAACTCTAGTTGGACGGCGTTCTTCTTCCGTATCACAAAAATTATATTTTATTTTATTTAAATTATAATATTAATTTATATCAATAATAAATTTATTCACATTATGAATTATTCGTGAAATAATCAAATATTTTTTATATAAAATTATCATTTAATATTATTAATAATTTAAATTATGTATTACAACGCTAAGTCAACTTCATAATTTTCTTACGACATTAAGATGAAGAACAAAATTTTTCAAAATAAATATTGAATAGTGTTATGATGATGTAACGTTACAATTTGAATGGGTATAATACCTGAGAATTTTGAGAATTTTAAAATAAATATATATAACATACGTATCATACGTATGTAAATAAAACGCGAATAAAAAACGTTACATATAACAATACAAATTAAAATATAATCGCGCATATAGGTTAAAGATTTAATCCAGAGAAATATTTGATTACTAAATCAAATATAACGATGAAATATTTGAGATAATTAAATTATCGTTTCGACGATGAATGTTACGAATAAATAACGTTATAACGATATAACGTTATAAACGTTGCGCGTAAGAGTTAACGATTTTAATCCCATAAATAATGGATTATGATTCGGGAGGTCATATTTTCGTATATGGAATAAATTTATCGATACAAACAAATTAGCGATGAATTAATATTACGAAATTTAGGTAAATAAGGAAGTGAACGAGACGTACCGTGGGACGGAATGTGAGATATTTTCCACATATACCTAATTTCTCCGCTATCACTCTCACTCACCATTTCATTCTCAGCTCACCAACACACTCACCACTCATCACCACCAGCCACCATCGTCGCCTTCCACCGTGCCGCCCTCATCAACCACCACCACACAGTCGCGCCACCATCCTCTTCATCATCATCGTCGTCGTCCTTGTTCCTTACAGTCGCGAAGCCATCATCATCTTCATCGTCCTCACGCGCAGCTACCATCGCCGACGTCTTGTTCTTCACAACGCACACCACCGTTGGACATCATCACCACGTCGGCCACCCATCAACCACCATCATCATTGTCTCCAAGCCACCAACGAACTCCGGCGATCACAAGGAGCTTCCCAGCGCGTGGATCATTGCCGCCGAGCTCGCCATCATCGCCATCAGCTAGCTTCGGTGTTCCGGTGACGTTCTACGGTCACCAGCAGCTCCGGGAAGGCAGTGGCAGGCAGGCAGCGAGAGGGACGAGGTTTTGGACATCCTGAGTTCGAAGTCTGAGCGGAGAGGAGCTTAGAACGTTTCTACGAAGCTTTCTGACTAAATTCCGACAAGGGTCCGACAGCCAGCGTGATAGAGGAAGGACAGTGGGGTGGCGGAGCGGGGGACGGGTTTTTGATGTAATGGGTGCCAAGGGATGTGCAGGTACGAGCGTAAAACGACTTAACGAAAATTTTCGACGAATTTCCGACGATATTCCGGTCGACTTTCGGGCAACCAGCAGTGACGAGGACAGAGCAATGACGGAAGTTGGATAGCGTCGGATGTCGTTGGGTATCAAAGTTGCAAAGGTTTCTTTAATCCAAGTGAAACTAGGGTTAAACACGCTTCAAAGGTAACCTATCCCCTCTCGATCCGTCTCATGCTTAATATTTTATCAATATGATGTGTTATGATGAATGTGATGAGAACTGTATCGCCAGGAGGGCGATGATATGCGTGGTTGCTTGGTTGATGTGTTAAGGCGATAACGAAACCCTAATTTCGACAAAATATGCATGGAAGCATGCATTAACACATGCGTACGTAAAATTTTGCTAGTTATGATCTTAAAACACCATCGACGTGTTTCGTAAATTTTTACTCGATCGTAAGATTATGTATAAAACAGGGGTCGCGCCCGCGACCACCCTGACACGTCGCGACCGCGATAGGGCCAGTCTCGGCCGCGACAACCTTCTGACCGGGGAATCGTCGATTTCGTACATCGAACCTTAAACTTAAATGCGTATTTGAGAATATATATCCCATACGCATAGAAACATAAATCAAACGTGCATATACGATCATGTTTGATATGTGGTGGGGTATTTGGCATTGAAATGAACTAGAATACACATCAATATGTTATATATACCCTTTCGGAAAATGAATGAAAATGACCTCTAAACGATAACCAAAAAGGAAACGGGGGATGTAGAGCATGGTTACACTATCTGTGTGAACTAATGAAAAAAACGAACGAATAAGAAATATCGCATCCCTGAACTGATAAGGTCGACATTGACATCCCTTTTAGATCCGTTGGATCGTTGGTCGTTTTTTCTGAAATTATTCAGAAGGTCGAACAATGGTGTCCCTTCTTTGATTCATTGCGATCATTTGTTACTTCTTTGAATAGCCTTGATGGCTTGGATTTGAGTCATTGTACTCCTGTATAGAGAATTAGCTAGGGAGCGATGGGCATCCCCCATCCTCATTGCATGAATGCAACGACTTCGACGCCGTTGTGGCGGGGCCACGGGTTACTCTTCGCAGGGAGACCCAAATTATCTCAAGTCGACGCACAGAGTACGCAGGTGCGAAAACCGAATCTATTGGGTAGCCCGAATGACGATTGACATTTTATCTCTATACTCCGAGTCGGTCATATTCTTGGAGTTGGCGCTTTTGAGTCAGGTCATGAACTCTAAATAAATACAAAAGAAAGGAATGACTCTTAAAAGCGATATGAAGCCATATAAGCAATGTGAAACAATACTGTTTGATATAGCGTCCATATTTTCATATCAAATTATAAAAATATTTTAGGGACTTTCGGCGATCGCCATAACCGTTAGCGGAAGTTCCCAATAATTTAGATTCATACACCTTAGCTTCGTTACCTCACGGTTATCTTTTTCAATCACAGGTATGCCTCCAATAGCACCTGAAGTTTCTTAGTGTGAGTCTGCATGCATATAGATGATATCACGTACTTTCTGATTATAGTAGATCAGATGTTGTAAAGCCCCAGAAAATTGAGATTAAATAAATATAAAAATTATGATCAAATAATAGTTCAAAAATGTATAAACGTAACAAAAATATACGTTTTCTCTTTTATAATAAATTAAATGTAAGAAACGAAGCTCGTTTCAAAGTTTTGAGACGAAACGTT
>JAOVYX010011841.1:0-33011 GCA_035668315.1 Drosera spatulata
GACCTCAATAAAGCTTGTCCTAAGGATTGTTACCCTCTGCCAAAGATAGATCAATTGGACGATTCAACTTCCGGACACCAATTATTGTCCTTTATGGATGTATTTTTCGGATATAACCAGATCTTCATGGCAAAAAACGATCAAGAGAAGACCTCCTTCATAACTAAACATGGTACATACTGTTATATTATGATGCCTTTCGGACTAAAGAATGCGGGGCAACATATCAAAGACTTATGAACAAGATCTTTCAACCTTTATTGAAGAAAGATGGAAGTCTACGTAGATGATATGCTAACTAAGTCGGTAAAAGCTCAAGACCACCCAGCCGACTTGGAAGATACCTTCAGCCTACTTCGAAAATATAATATGAAGCTCAACCCCACCAAATGCGCATTCGGAGTAACTTCAGAAAAATTCCTAGGATACATGATCACCAGCAGAGGAATCAAAGCCAATTCGACAAAGGTAGAAGCAATCTTGAAGATGGGACCTTCCCGAACTAAGAAGGAAGTTCAAAAGTTAACAGGATATTTAGCAGCATTGGGAAGATTTATGTCAAAAGGAGCAGAAAAGACTTTACCTTTCTTTAAAGCTTTTAGAGGGGCAAACTCAACCTTGGAATGGAGTTCGAAGTACCAAGCCACCTTTGGTGGCTTAAAGGAATGCCTACAAAAAATTTCTTTATTGACCAAACCGCTCGAGGGAGAGAAGCTTTACCTCTACTTGGCATCATCTGAAGGAGTAGTATCGGCAGTTCTCATCCGAGTTGAAAATAACACCCAAAAACCAGTTTACTTCGTAAGCAAGGTGTTACATGGTGCAGAAACAAGATATCCTAAGATTGAAAAAGTGACTTTAGCCCTAATCGTTGTAGCTTGGAAAGTTCGCCTTTATTTTCAAGCTCATCCTATCATAGTGGTAACCGACCAACCCCTTGAAAAAGTATTACACAAGCAAGAAACTTCAGGAAGGTCAATAAAGTGGGCAATTGAATAAAGTGAGTTTAGGATCACTTATGAAGCAAGGTCGACAATAAAGGCATAGACCCTGGTAGATTTCTTAGTTGAATGTAGCTTCGAGCCCGAGTTACCACCCAATGAATATGTAACGCCCCGATTTTTCATTAATTATTAATGATACATATGTAACCTCCCAATGAATATGTAACGTCTCAGTTAGGCAAAAACTATACATCCTGGCTTAGTCATAAGAATTAAGCTAAGTTTACTTATATATTATTACTTTAGAAACTTTTGATGCACAGAATTATAACTTAGAATCTTCGCTGTGAAATTTACATCTCTTTCTAGAATCATATTACCATTTACACATAATTTACATCTAGCATCAAAAGTTAGATCATACTTCTCTGGAAGTCTTGCTCCTGAAACAAAAGGAAGAGGAAAAACACACGAAAATAGTTTTCGTGAGCTATAGGAGCTCAATAACGTGTCGGCCCCCTTACTAGGAGTTACACGAGATAAGAAGGTAAGAAATGAAAAGAAGAATGATCACTTGGATCCTTTGTTCCAGCACTCTAGAACTATCATATCAATGTGACATTCACAATTATCATCACAAGCATTGTAGTGATTCGTCCTAGTCATATAAGCACATTTAACATCACGTAATAACTCTCGAAACCACACGTTAATCGACACTCCAGACATCATCAACGTCATTTATTACCGTCATACCATTTCTGGTATGAAGTCAAGACCTCCATATTAAACAAACTTAGATAATGAAACTGTGACACAACAGGGCCCCAGTCCAAGTCTCACGCACTGCTGCACTTAATAGTTCACTCAAGACTTTGTTATATTTACCGTCATATCAATCACACAGAGATGACAGAAAATAAATACCCTTAATGTTATAATTGTTCCCTTGGTGTGACTTATTCAATTTCATAAGTAAACTCTCTTCAGTTTTAGCAAAAGGGACATCCATGAAAGGGGATCAGCCAAACCAGAGCCTAGGGTCTTCTGCAGTGAGATACCTGAAACTGTCATAAATAACCTAGAGGGGAGTGGGGATGAATAGGTTATCTTAAAAATTTTCCAGACAGTTCAGTAAAGCTATGGGCTAGTCTGCACTGCCTGAGTCTGCTGCAGTATTGCGGAAGTTCTGCACTTGAGACTTTAGCTTTGTAAAACTTGTCTCTTTGGAGTTAAAGTTCTTTACTAATAGCTCTAGGAATGATAATCAGTGTGGAAAAGTAAATGACATAGGATTTTTATACTGGTTCAAACATCGGCTACCAACAAGTAGTAGAAGCTTAGTCCAGTCTTCCCCTGGTCATGACGAGTGTAATCAAGCCAAGAGAAGGTTCACTAGTTCTTGTTTCTGGTTTACAAGATTGCCCCTTTACAACAAGATCTTACTTGGATGAAGAATCTAGATCTTACAGTGCTCTGCTGCAGTTGTTGTTCTTCACTTGTAGACTAATGAACCTTCACAAATCCTGAATCTTCGATTCAGCTCATGCACAACGAGTTTCCAAGGATTTTCTTCTTTTGAAAGCTCTCAAATGATGTTCAACTTTTCTCAGACTCGTCAACCTTGTTCTCTGCGCTATGAGTCCTATTTTATAGGCTTAGGGAACCAGAACCCGTGACTGTACTATCTGATATTGACAACTTTGTCCTCTACTGCAGTAGATTGACTTGGCTTCACCTTTTCTGATCCAGTACACATCACCTTTGCCTCAGCTTCTTGTTTTTGACCCCTTCCTTGTTCCTTTCCATTCCAGCACAACTCATACTACACCCAGCCAGCCCTATGCACTAGGTTTACTGCACGCTTCTGCTGCACAACTTCTACTGTAGTCCTCTGCTGCAACCTCTGTTATCAGCCTCTGTTGCAGCCTCTATTGCCAGCCTCTGCTGCACCCTCGGCTGCATGAGCTCTACTGCACAGTCTTCATATCCATCCTTTCTGTATTTTCACTTGTACCAAGTACTGCAGCCAGTCTGCTGCAACTCAGCTCCCACTCAACAGCTTCCAGACCTCATTTGCTCATTCTGCTAGTGTACCTTCGTCTGCACCCAGCACTGCACTCAGTCTTCTATAATTCAGCTTGCATACTTACACTGCGATATAGCTCACTTCACTTTGCTGCTGGAACTGACCTTGAAGACAAGAAGGATCCTTGATCATGAGAACATTGGGAACTTTTGCTGTTGTATGTTATTGATCTTTGGCATGTAAATTTTAGTCCCTCTTGTAGTCTACACCACTCAGGTTGTCCGCACTCTACTGCACTTCTGTGGTAGTTTGGTGCACTCTGTGCCTTGCTGCTTTCCTACACCCAGCTGCACTCTGCTGCATATTCGACCTTAGTCTCGAACTACCTAACTAACTGTTATATCCTAAGCATCTAATGCATACATAATTTCTTTCTACGTTTTGTTCATCAATTTCTATACAAGTGGAAGGATTGCACATTCCTAATGCTCTCCCCCTAAATTGATGCAAACAAATCTTCTAAGAAATTAAAACAACAAGAACACTTATACATCCATTGCTAAGTAAAATTTTTTACAGAATGTAAAAGTCTTATATTTTATCATAAAGATCAATCCTTCCATCCATTCTTGGAAGCATAGTCTTGCTATAGAACCTTAGGTCGCTTGTGCTTTTGCTTCTTCTCTTGTTGCTCTGCTGCTGATCTGTGCTGTTTTGTTGTGAACCTGGACCCTTACTCTACTAGTTTATCGCTTGACCCTTCTGCTGTAGACCTTGGGGCTACCTCCCCCTGAGGCCTTCGCTCTTCCTAAGTCCACTCTAATACAGGTCTGCTAGTAGATCTCTTTGCTGGAGAGGTTCGCTCTATTGCAAGCCTCTCAAACTTCTCCCCCTTTTTATTTACATTAAAGCTTTGGGAGAGGTCTTTGACAGCTTCCTTTAAGGCCTTCAGCTCTGAGGCTATGCTGTTCTGTGCAACAGTGGATCTTTAGATGATTACATCCACTTTGGACTCCAGGATAGTCAGATGCTTATCATTGTTGAGGATATGGGCCTGTAGTTGACTTCGCGTCTCCTGAATGGTTGTCTGTAGCTTTCTGAATCTGACAGCCTTTGTGTTGTGCAGTCAATTATAGTTTGAGGTTATCTTTACATAATGTTGCAGACTGATGCTGGTCACCTTTTGAGCTTGTTTGGTCAATGCTTTCGAGAGCCCTTCAAGAAATTCATAGAAGGCATCAAAATTTTCCTCTATCCTATTTCTCTCTATTTTAAGGTCGCCTGCAAGAGGATGAAGTACATCTGCGAAGTCATGCAGAGTGTCCTTGGTCCATTGCTTGACTTCGTAGAGATTCTGATCTAGTTGATTGAGCCTCTCATCAATGCTGGATGGGGAGGCTTTTGGTGTTTTTCCAGTCTGCTTCCTCCTTGTTGTAGATTCTTGTTGACACCAGAGTCTCTGTGTGCTGTGGCAGCTTAGCCTCTTCCATTCCCAATTTAAGACTCCTAATTGCTTTTTAGGAGTCATGGGGACGTTGGAGGTTGCTCCATACAGCAGGCCTTGAGGGAAGCCAACTGAAGAGAGGTCTTCAATGGTTTGCTACAAACCGAAAGAGGATTAAGGGGTAAATTGGATGTGGATTGGTGAGATATCCCCTTGTATTTGCTGACTCGTTGTTTTTTGCACTGAAGGAGTGTCTTCCAGCAAATCTTTGCGGAGAACAGGGAGAGTCATTCCCTTTGATAAGCTTTCTACCTCTGTCTGCTCTTCAACCTCAGGAATTCGCATTTCTTCCATGTCTTGCACCAGTTGTGCAAATGAAGGATGAAGGGGTTGCTTAACTTCATGTATTGTCTCATCTGCAGGAATGGTTGCAGTTGACTCAGCTGCACTCAGCTGCTCGTTTACAAGTACTTTCTTTTTTGCAGGGACCAAGCTCGTCTGCAGCTGCTGGAGTAGTCTGCTCCTTTTCTGTAATGTCCTTGACTATAGTGGATGGGGTCGTCTCTAACTCTGCCTCGTTTGCAGGTGTCTCAGCAGTGAGGACTTCTACCTCTATTGCAGTTGTTTCCTCTGCTGTAGTTGGTTCCGCGGCACTGGGGTGGATTTCTGCATTGGCTGAGGGACTCCTTCCCTGGATACTTCGTCAATGAGCTCCTCATCAATGTGATTGTCTCCCCCTTGATTTTCATCACCACCATCATCATCACCTCTTGGAGATGGTGATCTGCCTACTTCTGGACTAGAGAGGTACTCCTGGACTTTAAGTGTCGAACGTGTTTGTCAATTATTCTTTTGAGTTCTAGTCTTACTTCTTTAGAGTGGATAAACTCAACTTGATGCAGTTGAGCTTGGCTGTGCCTTCCAGTCTTCATTGTGTAGTCCTTCCATTCCAATACTCAACTGAAGAGGATGTAAGGCTCTTTCGGCCTATTCTTTGTCTGAGTAGCCTGCTATTGCAGTAGGACTATCTGCTCGATTTCTCCTTCAGTCATGCCTGAGATGTCCCCTATTAGTGTTTTGGATCTGTCTGGATGAACGGTGAATAGTTGCCGAGGTCCTGAGGGAATCAATTTTGGCCTGCTGCTCTTTGATGTCTTCCTTTTCTTGGAAGGAGCAGCTTGTGGTAGTGTAGGGGCTACTCTCTTCTGTAGCCTGGTCTGAGGAGCTGTTTGCTGTTGAGTTGTCTGTTAAGTGGCTCTCTGCAATGTAGCTTCTTCTCTGTGGATCTTTTCTGTATCTGCTTCAAAAATTTCATACATTTTCCTCCATTCTTCTGCAAGCTCATCCTCAACTTGCTCTTCATCTTCTTCTCTGGGAGTTGGCTTAGGTGTGCTGCTTCCTACTGTTCTTCTCCTTTTGAGTTTGTGTTGTTGAGCAAACTCTTGTAGCATAGCCTCCTTCTGAGGCTTTCCTAGTAAGGTATCCACCTTTGCCCTGTCTTCTTTGGCTTTCTTCTTCTTCAGTTCTTCAATCAGTTTGAGGGCTTCTTCCAACTTCTGCCTCTGTTCAGGAGTTTTCTCCTCTGCTTCAACTTTTTCTACAGTTCTGACTCGAATTATTTGAGGTTCATCATCATCATCGTCATATGGAACTAGAGAAGTTATGGAGCTTGGCTGATCTCCTGTAGGTTCCCTTATTATGATGGTTGTTGTTGTTTCTGGTTCATCTGCAGTGATTTCTGTGATGGTGATACCAGCTGTTTCAGTAAAGACTTGTTGTGGTGCTGGACCTTCCAGGTTTCGAAGTGCAGCCTCAATGTCTTCGATCTCCTTCCGTGTATAACCCTTTGCTATCAATTCTTTTCTGAATGGAGCTTGAGGACCTTCTCGGATTTCCTCGAAGCTCAGCACTGAGCCTAGTATGAACTGTTGCAGTTCATTATCTGCTCCTGCCCTTATGAGTGCCAAAGCAACATTGGAATCATGTAGGGTTGCTATTTCTGGTGCCTTGGGAGGAAGAGTCCTTGAAGATAAACCTTCCTCGATGGCTGCAAGTGTTTGTGTTAATTGCTGTTCTGCAAAATTTTCAGTCTGCTGCACGTCTGCAGGTGTGTTGCTAGTCTGCACTACTGCAGGTGCATCGCTCGTTTGCACAACCACTTCAGGCTGCACGTCTGCTTCAATTCCTCTGTGCTGTACGTCTGCACTGGTCTGCACATCTGCAGACTGTACTTCTATTTTAGTTGCTTTCCCCATGGTAGGTTCTTCTGTTTCTTCAGAAGATTGGAGTATTAGTTTCCTCTTTTGGAGGCTTAGGAGCCTTTGGAATCATCTTTTTCTTGGGCTTATCAGCCCTTTGCTGCACTGCAGGTTGTGCTGTAGACTTAGGTTGTGGTGGTGGTTGTGCCACTGTAGCCTTCCTTGTCTTTGCTAGACTTGCTGGTAGTCTGCCAATCTTTTTGATGTCGATTTGTTTTGACACCATCCAATGCCTTCCTTGAGCATCTGACAGCTTCAACTTGTCTTTCGGAATAATGCTCAGTAGTCTGCCGTAGAGAGGCTGTCTTGCCTCTACTCACTGGCTAGTTGATACATCATCAAGCTAGCCTAGTTGATCTCGTGCTTCATTAGGATTGCACTCATAATCTCCTGCTGATCATGTGTTATTTGGTCCTTTGAAAACTCCCTGGACATAATGGCCTTCTTGACCACGTCTGCAAGGAATCTGTGTTCCTTTGATAGGAAGTTCTTCATCGTTCCGATGCCTTCTTTCTGATGCTCAGTTCCAAGCATCACAAGCCGTCCCTCTGTGATGACGCTTGTGGGAATCACCTCGGTGCCTTCATTGTGTAGTCTGAAGATGCGCGTCATGTCCTCTACAGTGATTTGGATCACTGTCTTCTTGTGAGTGTAACTGATTTCTTGAAAATTCTTCAAAAGCCTTGCCTTGTCAATGAACTCCATTACTTTATCGTCATAGATTCGGCTAGGAGTTTCACACAAGTATTTGAGGCCGGCTTCTTGTATGTTGTCAGCAACTTCCCGGACTTCATCTGACTCGTACGTTAGAGTTTCAAAGTCAACAACCACACCTGTTTGCAGATCTTTTCTCGTCGGGCTCGCTTGTGGCTGTGTGTAGCATAGCTTCCTGCAGCTATGTACTCTGCTTCTGCAGTGGAGGTTGAGATAGTGGTCTGCTTCTTGCTGAACCAAGAAATCAGCCTTGCACCTAAAAACTGACATGTTCCACTTGTGCTTTTTCTTTCAACCCTGCAACCTGGAAAGTCTGCATCTGAATATCCAGTTAGTATGAAATCTGTGTCCTTTGAATACTATATACCTAGGTTAAGAGATCCTCTGAGATATGTCAGGATTCTCTTAACTGTAATATAGTGGGACTCCTTAGGATCAGATTGATACCTGGCACAAACACAGACTGAGTACTGGATGTCCGGCCTACTTGCAGTAAGATAAAGTAAAGATCCTATTATATCTCTATATAATGTTTGATCTATAGTTTTACCTTTTTCATCTTTGTCGATTTTAGCAGTAAAGGGGTTGAGTTTTCTAGGCCAAACTTTTTAATTATATTTGTTAAGTATTTTGATTGATTTATAAATGTTCCTTTACTTAACTGTTTCACTTGAAGACCTAGAAAGTATGTTACTTCACCCATGAGACTCATTTGAAATTTGGATTTCATTAATGCAGCAAACCTCTCACATAGTTTGTTGTTAGTGTAACCAAAGATGATGTCATCTACGTATATTTGCACTAATAGTGTGTGCTCCTTATGTTTCTTAAGAAACAGTGTGATATCTATCTTTCCTCTTTGAAAGCAATTATCAGAAAGAAAGGTAGAAAGAGTTTCATACCATGCTCTCGGAGCTTGTTTCAAGCCATAAAGGGCTTTGTCTAACCTGTAGATATAATTCGGATGTTCAAAGTCTTCAAATCCAGGAGGCTGTTCAACATAAACTTCCTCCTGTAGCTTTCCATTGAGGAAAGCGCTTTTGACATCCACTTGAAAGACTTTGAAGTCTTCATGTGCAGCATATGTTGGGAACATTCATATGGCTTCTAATCTTGCAATTAGGACATAGGTCTCATCAAAGTCGATCCCTTTTTCTTGAGAGTACCCTTTGGTCACCAATCTAGCCTTGTTTCTGATGATTATTCCATTTTCATCAGACTTGTTCCTGAAGACCCACTTACAGCTAGTAACTGGATACTTCTTTAGTCTTGGCACAAGATATCATACTTGATTTCTTTTGAACTCATTCAGTTCTTCTTGCATGGCATCTATCCAGTTAGGATCACTGAGGGCTTGATTGATTGTCTTGGGCTCCATTTCTGATATGAAGCGGGCAGACAGGCACTCCTTTATGGATGCTCTCCTCGTCTGCACTGGGATATCCTTATCCCCAATTATGTCTTTCTCAGTGCATGCCTTGATCCATCTTCCTTTGTCCTCATGCTGGTCAATGGCAGTTTCTTCCAGTTTTTGCTCTACTGCATCTTGTTGTGGGTCTACTGTACCTTCTTTGCATTCAGGGAGTGCAGACAACTCTGCCTTCACTGTAGGGTCATTTTCCTCGTCTGCATCCTATTCATCATCTATACATGCACATTCCTCATCAGCTGTACGTATAGATGACTCAGATTTATCAAAAGAAACATGAACTGACTCTTCCACAATTTGTGTTTCCTTGTTGAATACTCTGAAGGCCTTACTGCATGTGGAATACCCTAGAAATATTCCTTCACTTGTTTTAGGGTCAAATTTCCCTAAGTGTAGTCTATCATTGTTGTGAACATAACATTTACACCCAAATACATGAAAGTACTTAACGGTTGGTGTCTTTCCTTTCCATGTTTCACATAGTGTTTTGTTATGTTGTTTAGTAATGAGGAATCTATTTTGCACATAACAAGCAGTGTTTACTACTTCAACCCAAAAGCTCTTTGAAAGATCAATGAGGGTTCTATTTTTCCTTTCTGCAACACCATTTTGTTGTGGTGTTCTAGGTGCATAGAAGTTATGCTTGATGCCATGATCATCAAAGTATTTGTCAACGCCTGATTGAACAAATTCTATGCCATGATCACTCCTAATTGTTACCACATCTAAACCTTTTTCATTTTGAACTTGTCTGAGCAATCCAGTTAGCAAACTACAAGGTTCATTTTTCTTGTGCAGGAAGATTACCCAAGTATATCTCGAGTAATCATCTACAATTAGTAGTGTATATTTCTTCCTGCTTAAGTTCTCTACATCTAGTGGTCCAAATAGATCCAAGTGCAGTAGTTCAAGAACTCTTGTGGTTTTTGTTTGGTTAACAGATTTGAAACTTGCTCTAGTCTGCTTTTCTTCTTCACGAGGTCTGCATAGTTTATCCTTTTTGAACTTAACTTGAGGAAGGCCTCTTACTAAGTTACTTGAGGATAATTTTGCCATTGTTTTAAAGTTTAGATGTGCTAGTCTTTTATGCCATAGCCAATTTGTGTCATCTGCATCCTTAGTGTAATAGCATCTGACTTGTGCAGACTGTGATTAGTTGAAGTCTATTGTACAGATGTTTCCTGATCTATGACCTATTATTTTGTCTTCCTTAGACTCTTTATCTGTGAGTCTACAAGTGTCACTAGTAAAAGCCACTTCATAGTTCTTATCACACAGTTGGCTTATGGAAAGTAAATTGTGTTCAAGCTCTTTAACATAAGAAACATTCCTAAAGATTAAGGAACCTATACCAAGGGTCCATAACTTTTAGTTTTACCTGCTTTGCCGCCAACAAACATGACCAAGGGACCATCCTTTTTTCTGTAATCTTGCAATATTCTCTTGTTCCCCGTCATGTGCCCTGAGCAACCGCTATCAAGATATCATTCTTGTAATCACATATGCAGTATTTGTACATGGTACCCATGAACATGGGTCCTCATTTGTCAGTCTTAGGTGTCCACACTCGAATAGGTTTCTTGTGTGGTACCCAACACTAAGAGGGTTTTTGGCCGGGCTTGCCATAACTGTAGTAGTAGACCTTTGGTTTAACCTTGGGTTTTCTGCTTGGATGTTGCCATCCACTCTGCTGCATACTACACATGTAGCAGTGTTGTCTGTATGGTCTCTTTGGCACGTGAAGAGAACTCTTGTTCCATACAGTATAATTTGGTACAAACTGAGATTTTCTTAATCTCTTTTCATTTTAATAATGAGTTATATACTCACTTTTCTTGACAGTACGCACCTTAGGAGGTTTCTTAACTTCTATTGCTGCATTAGCAGAAGTCTGTGGTTTTAGGGGCTGATTAATAAGGACTTTTGTCTTGTTCTTACCCTTTGCAGTAGAGAAGTTCGAGTTCTTCTTCTACAAAGTCTTTGCAGAAGGTTCAACCTTCAGAGGCTGTGCAGCAGAGACCTTATTGGTCTGTATCTTGGTTGCAGACATGTCACCCTTCTGCAAAACTCTGTTAGAGACATTCTTTGCTTCTTCGATGCTGGCTTCAGACGAGTTGGTTACATCTAGGTGAGCCTGTTCACTTAGCCAACTCTTGTATCCAGGCCCAGACCTATCCCATTGACATTGTCCTGTGAGCAATGCAAAAATAGATCTAGTGACTTACCATTCCACACATCTAATTGGGCTTGGAGCTCAATATTTTTCTTGGTCAATGTGTCCACCATTTCAGAGAGAATCGTGACTTTCTCTTTTGATTCAATGAGTTTGAATTTCTTGGGGTGGTGTTGCGGTCACAAGGTTCACTTCACCGTCGAACAATGATGGATAAGAGATGTCGATGGTCGGGGTGGAGAACGAGTTGTTGATTGTGCCTTTGTCCCAAAACACTAGTCGTCCTTGCACCATCGTCTCCGGATGGTTGGGGTTGGTGGCCGCGTTGGCGTAGAATTCAGCTGCGAGTGATTTGAAGGCTTCCTACAGCATCTCGCGGAACGCCTTCTAACCCCGCTCGCCAATGTATTGCGAGAAGTAGAGGGCGTCAACTTGCCGCTCCACGGTACACTCCCTTGTGATGATCGCACGGTAGTGAACCATCACTTCGGTGATGTGAACATTGAGAGGCTAGGCGGAGGGCCTTGCTCCAGAGTTGGTTCGTCCGTACCGGAGCTCAGTCTCGTCTGTTTGGGACGAGAGGATGAAGCTTTGGCGGTGACCTTCTTGCCCTTGTCACGTCCACCCGCCATTGTACCTAAGATCACAAAATGTTAGTGTGCGTCAACTATATCAAATTAAGCGAAAAGTGAACGCAAGGATTGCATATAGGTAATCGATGATAATGAGAGTGCATTGCAAATCATTAGGCGTAAATAGTATATGCAAAATCTCAAGAAACATATCGTCGAACACCTTGCGTGCATGGTTGAAAATACCTCTCTATCATAAAAATGTGATCTTAATTTCAACCTAATTCATCCAATTAGCATGGATTTCATCCTCAATTCATCATTATAATCCATTCCAACCCACTCTACACATGTATTCATGAAAATTCATCACAACTCATCAATTCAATCAACTAAACCTAATCCTCAACATCCTTCAAATTCAATGAAATCAAGAGATGATGAAGGAGAAGAGTTGATCATAGCTTAGTCACAGATGAATTAGATGTAACGATGCAAGAATTTGATGTAGGTTAGGAGTTGAGGCAAATTTGGGGCGTTTATGAATGAGTTTCGGGTGTTTGGGTTCAGGGTATACATACCTAGTGCCCTGAAATGAAACGCGCCCGGGCGTGGGAAGGTATTGCACCCGAGCACTTCAATGTGTTTTTCGAACTTTAAATTTTGCCATCAAAGTACCGTGCCCAGGCAGCAGACTGTTAAACGCGCGGGCGCTTTGTTTTTTTTTTTTTTTTTTTTTTTTTTTTGCAATGCAAGATTTTCCGACAGAGTACTGTGCCCGGGTGTGCCAATAAACTGCGTTCGGGAGCTTTTAAATGTTTTTCGAAGCTGGAATTTCCTCATTCATTAAAGTCCATGTCCGGGTGTGGAAAAATGAAACGCCCGGACGCTTACGTTGGGGTCAGAATCAAGTATGAAAAATGCCCTTCTCTTGAACTTCTTGATAATGACAAACTCCAACAACTTAAGAATCGAAGCACGTACCTTGTTTGAAGCTCGTTTTCTAGATAGAAATGAATTGTTACCGTGCCAAAGTCCCGATCATTATGTTGTCACATCTCGTCCACACCTCTTCGTGATAAAAAGTTCCCATTTTATTCCACGAACTACATTGAAAACATAAAGTGATGAATAAGAAAGCGAAACAACGGGGAGGGAGAACTACTTATTGAGAGTAAAGAAAAAGAACTCCCTTGTGGGTTGCCTCCCACAAAGTGCTTGGTTTAATGTCCTCAGCCCGACGTGGCCAAAGAAATCAAGGATCATCCCATAGATAGAAGCATACATCGTGCAAGAACTTCTTCCTCTGTTGAGAAGTCATCTCCGGAGAGAGCATACCACTTGTCAAATTGTTCACATAGTCTTGTCCTTCATGCCATTCGATCCGAGAAAGATGATCCACTACAAGATTCTCCGTACGTTTCTTGTCCTTAATCTCCAACTCAAACTGTCGAAGTAGAAGAACCCATTGGATGAGGCGTGGTTTGACATCCTTCTTCTCAAGAGTTGCTTTTGCCTCCTTGTCTTCACCAAAACTATCTCGAACCAAAGGTTCTACATGAATTTGCACATACATAATAGGGGAAGAATCAAGTCTCATGATGATCTTGTGCAAAGAATCATCGTCCTCATCTTCCAATCCAAGAAGGTATGCTTCAATAGAGTTATCAAAAGAAGAGTCGAATGTCTCTTGGACACAAGAATCAATAATATCAATCCACATGCAAGAAAGGATGAGGAATCGTCTGGGTACTTCATAGCTTTAAACACATCGAATGTGACTCTTTCATCTTGGATGCTCATCATCAATTTCCCGTTCTTTACATCTATAAGAGTACTTCTGGTGGCAAGAAAAGGACGGCCAAGAATAATCGGCACCTCATCATCCTCCTCTATCTCTAAGACAACAAAGTCCATCGGGAATATTAAGGTGCCAAACCTTCACCAATACATCTTCCACTATGCCACAAGGATAGGTAATAGGTTGATCCGCAAGTTTTAAAGAAATGATGGTTGGACGAGCTTCACCCAAACCCAATTTTCTACAAATAGACAAAGGCATAAGATTAATGGAGGCACCAAGATCACATAAAGCATGATTGAAGGTATAATTGCCAATGACATCAGGAATAGTGAAACCCCCCAGGTCCTTTTGCGGAAGCTTCCTTTGGATGATTGCACTACATTCCTCATTAAGCTTCACGGTCTCAAAATCCTCAAGTTTAAGCTTCTTAGATATGATCTTCTTCATGAACTTGGCATAAGAAGGCATTTTAGCCAAGGTATCTGCAAACGGAATGTTGATGTGTAGTTTGCGGAATACCTCCAATAACTTCTCGAAATTGTTTGTCGAGCTTGTGCTTGTAAAAGCGTTGAGGATAGGGAAACTTTGGCACATAAGGAGCGGGATTGTCGGGAAAAAGTTTAGAAGACACCTTGGATGATGGTGTCACGTTTGGTGCATCAACCGTAGCTTGAGTAGAGATTTCTTCATTTTGCTTGCTCTTATCTTGCTTAGGGTACTCGGGATCCTTAGTTGTTTTACCACTTCGTGTTGCAATGGCCTTAGCATGCTCCTTCAGATTGGTTTTCGTTGTGCTAGGAAGAGATCCTTGTGCTCTTTGAGTAAGAAGATTAGCAATTTACCCAACCTGATTCTCTAAGTTCTTCAAAGATGCTCCGTGACTTTGAAGGATGGTGTCATGCCTTTGAAAGTTCTCTTCCATTTTGGCAATGTACTTCGCCAAGACTTCTTCAAGGCTATTCTTGGGAGGTTATGGAGGTAGTTCTTGATTAAAACCTGACGGTGTAAGAGCCACTTGATTATTTCTCCAACAGAAACCTGGATGATTCCTTGCATTGTTGGGGTTGTAATATTGGTTACCACCTTCTTGAGGTCGTGCGTAACCTTACCCATTGTAACCTTGTCCATAAGCTACTTGTTTCATTTTTTGAGCTTGATCCATATTCACTTGCAAAGGACACTCGGCGTGACATGAGATCCACCACAAAGATCATAAGAAGGGGCTGAAGATTTTATAGAAGATTGAATAGAAGATTGGATAGAATTCACTTGACCTTTTGTAGAGCTCGAAGCCAATGCGCTCATTTGCTTTGTAAGAACATCCAATTGCTTCATAATAGAGGACACATGATCTAGCTCAATCATGCCCACGGCCATTGATATGAGCCATCGGTCATAGAATCCAAGAGATTTCATGCGGTATGATAATCAAGATTTATGAAAGATCCCTTTGCCGCTACATCAAGAAAAACCTAGAGCTCATGGTGAAGTCCCTTGAAGAAACTTTCCATTTGCATCCAATCAGACAAACCATGATGTGGGCACTTTTTGAGGAGTTCCTTAAAGCGTTCCCAAGCTTCATGAAGAGTTTCCATGTCACATTGAGCAAAGGTCATATTATCGGTTCGAAGCTTGGCCGACATGACCGACGAGAAGAACTTTGCTAGAAAATTTTGAGCCATATCAGTCCAAGTGAAGATTGAGGCGGGAGGAAGGTTGAAGAGCCACTCCGAGCCCTTACCCTTCAAGGAGAAAGGGAAGAAGAAGAGCCGAATAGACTCTTCGATTACCCTATTAACCTTGATTGTGTTGGCGCGCATAAGAAACTTTGCAAGGTGATTGTTACGACATTCGCTAGGGTGCCCACTAAAGGGCTCCCCTTGAATCATGATGATGAGCGACGGCTTGATATTAAAGTTCCTTGCGCCGATGGGAGGTGTCACAATGGCACCATATTCATTTAGTACTTTTGGCATTGCTTGTTCTTTCATGGATGGTAGAACCGGTTGAGGAGGAGGAATACCCATTCTAGTCGCTTACACTGCGGCTTGGATGGCGGCTTGAATTTATGCTTGGATATTCTCCATTGGGTTTAGAGGGAGTTGAGGAAGAGGATTGAGGTCGCGTTGTTGATTGCCTTGAGGTTCCATTGAGGTTGATAGCGTATGAGAGTTGAACTTGTGTTCCTTGCGGATCCTTCGGAGAGTCTTCTCGATCTCATGATCAAGAGATAATAAGGGTCCGTGAGGCAACCTTTGCATGCATAAGAATGTCACCTACAAGAGCGACAAACATACGCACAACTACAATTGGAATCAAAGAATCAAGAGAAGGCAAGAGTAGAGAATGAAAACAAAGATTATAAAAATATTTAAGCACAAGATAGCTATTGACTCCAGTGGTAGAGATTTAGATTTCCGACAACGACGTCAAAAACTTGTTTGACGTCTAGTAAGTCACGTCAGAACGCAAGCGTATGTGTCGTGTAGTAAGTAATAAGTGAGTAAAAGATACCGTTCCTACGAGGATCTAGTATTCTAGCAATTGAAGTATGGTAGCTAACCTTGGGTCAAACAAGTCGAGTATAGATGGGTTTGAATGTAAAACTAGTTCTTCTAACTAAATAGCTAAATGAGCTTAACTAACTTGGATAGAGTCGGGTTTAAGATATAGGGGAAGACAGGGATTGTGATTTCGTCTTTTAGTTGTGTGTAGTTGCTAAGTGTCAATCTATTTATTTTGAAGTAATCTCAAACGGATTCTAAGGTGAAGTCTAAGCTCTCTCGAGTTGTAGACTTACTCTAGCGCAACACCGTCTCTAGCATCTCTCGATGAAAGGCCATCACGTCTAACTAGTCTAAGCTCGGGTTCCCTTTAATGATTCACACGTCACGCATACAACCTCTAGGTCATGTATTCAACGTGCGGGTTAATGGCCGTGATCCGATAGTACCTATCCTTCCGCAGTCAATACATATCCTAGATCTTACGACGAGTGATCAATTCATCGAAGCATTAAACATAACCACAAACCAAGATCCCAATCCGAATCAACTAGATCTAAAATATTCACAACCCCCACAAGGAGTTTAGGTAATCATGGAGAGAACAAGACAAATCATCAAACACCTCATAAGCATGATCGTCATCATCTACACAAACTAAAGTGAAGATCACAATTCAACCAAAATGGGATGAAACAAGCATAATCATAAAGCAATTTGATAGATCTAGTCAAGATCCTCTTGTTTGCAAACACAATCCTAACAAAAATCTCCCAAAATCTAGCTCCAACCCTAAGCAAATTCGTGTTAAGTGTTCCTCCCTCTAAAATTAAGCCTAAGGAGTCTTTTTTATACATAAATCGATGGGAGATTTGGTCGACACGCGTCCGGGAGTAGAATACAAAAGCGCCCGGGCATTTCACAATGATTTTCGAATGGAAACAAGGGGCGGCGCCCAGGCGTATAAGGACAAAGCGCCCGAGCGCACTTAACTCTATCAAACATGGCTAAAAAATGCTTTGTTCCTCCATCCTTCGACCCATTATGCTCCTAACTCGATCATTCTTCCTTGATACATCTTTGCTTGTCTGTTTAATGCTCGTCTTACCTACAAAGACATCAAAACACATCAAAGCTCAATCATGTACAAAAAACGGACTTAAATCTCAAGATTTTCATGTAAAGACGCCTAGATATATGGCAAAAGTAGGATCAAAGGATGAATGATACGAGCAAAATAGATGGCCCACTTGATTTCTTCATCAGTGATATCTGCAATCATGAAACTTATATCCTCCTCCTTAAAAGGCGTGACGAAACCAGTGAGGTCACTTATGTGCCTAGACCTATTATCACTGAAAAGTGTCTTAAAATAGGTGACAATATGGTCTTGCACATGATCTTACTCTTGTAAAAGAATACCATTGTCATCAATGAGAGTGGATATATGCCTGCTATTTTCTCTAGCCTTAATGTGATGGTGGAAGAATTTCATATTCTTGTCACCACATTTGAGCCAAAGGGCTCTCGATCTCTGCTTGAGAAATGATCATTCCTTCAATCTCATATCAACAAGGGTTTGCATCCAATGTCTCTTCGTTTGATCCAGCTCGAGTTAGTGGGATCATCTCGTAATTAGGCTTGGACAGATTGCACCTCTTGTTGCAAATCTGATATCCTCCTAGTCAACTCACTGAAGTGGGTGTATTTAAAGTCTTTGAGTGCCTTCTTAAACCTTTTTAGATTAACAAAAAGCCTATACATAGCACAGCCTTGCATATATGGCATCCAAGAATTCTGAACCAATGCCATATAGTTAGGGTGCTCAGTCCAGAAATCAAAGAACTTAAATGGTGTCCTTGGTCTTCTTCTCACCAGTGGAAACAATCATTGAAGCATGACCAGACACCCCAGATGGAAGGAAGTCAGCTTAAAACGAAGTTAAGTCTAGGAGACATTTGCCATTACATAATACCCTATCTAACTTCCTAGAGTAGGTTTTTCTTCCTTGAGCTCTGTTTGACCAAGTGTACCTACATCCTTTGAATTTAAGATCATCCAAAGAAGTAGCATTTATACACATCCTGAACTCATCAAAAGGGGGCGTCCATTTGGTTGTGCCAACAAGTCTATAAGATGATCCATGCAATATCCTGAAAGACAACTGCTTTGTTTTCAAGATCACTCCATAAGCTCTCCTCTCAATATAGGAGAATTCACCATACACAAAAGAACATAGGAATTCATGCTTCTGTTCTCCCATGGATCACCTGATCACTGCAATCAATGACAACAAAATTCATATCCCTAGGGTCCCAACACACCCATATACGTCCCTTATCAGAAAAACCATAGTTGGCAACAGATTTCCACCCTGGAAGCATTCTATTTACAACAAACTGGTGGTCCACCTGCTTGATCTTAGTGTCCAAAAGGCCAAAAAGGTTCAGCTTCCTCAAGGAGATGAGACTCCTCCCTTCATTCTTTTTAATTGAATCACCCAACCCTCTAATATTCCAATAGCCAAAATCCATTAAACAAAAAGAAATAAAAAGAACTATACACATGAGGCCAGTATCACCTCTTTATACTCTAATGAGCTACCCCAAGACCCTTAGCATCCTTCCTCGCTTGGTCCTTCTTTTCTTTTTTTATTCAGTTTTTCCACCTCATTCTCCTTAAACAACGCCATAGCCTTATCCAGATTAGGGAAGAGCTCCACGATCGCATCTGGCTATGTCTTAGGAACTTACGAGGCTTGGGATGAAGTGGATGTCTTGTACTCCTCCTCAAAGCCCCTTAGATAACCTGAATCTATGTGTCAAAGTCATGGAGGTCTTTAGAAGCCTCAGGACTGATTTGACCACTAGCATTTGAGTCTCCAATGGTCAAGGGAAGAGCTTGATCATTCATGATGACTCCCTTACCTGCCTTCTTGTTATTCCTCCTTCGCACCTGAGTCCATTCATCCTCCACTCTCCCATCTACTACAAGAGCTTTGATTGAAGGTCAAGCTAGCAATTCCTTCTCAAGCACAGGGCTCTTGCGCTTGTGACCATAAACTTCATATTTCTCATATACCATAGGTCTCCATTGATATTCCACACTTATCTCATGACGAGACTCACCTACCATGATGTACCTTGTTAGGTAAAGGCTTAGTGGCATCTACCTCGACACATATACGAGCAAAAGCTAGCCTAGATCCATTTTGAGTTAAAGTCTGCATATAATAGATTATCCACTAAACTTGCTATGCCACTGAGGCCACCATAAGTCCAAAGGGACAAAGGAACTTTAAGAAATTCGACCCACAAAGGGATCATTCTATGTTAATCTTTGCAGAGGATGAGCTCGGGAGTCCATTGTTGCAAGATCAAGGCTTTCCCATAGAATAACCAAGGACCTCATTCCAAGATCTTTGTTCTTTCTAAATCACCTGAGTTATCTGCTAACACCTCCTCAAGGCCAACCTTCAACCAGACTCCCTTAGCCGCTGACTCAACCATTTTGAAACCTGGATTCCCACTGATAAAATATCCAACTAGGTTTTCACTCCACTTATCTTGAGCCTCGTTGAACACATCCTCATATGGGACAAAAACTCCACCCGCATTAGGTTCCATGTACGTCAGTTTCATCTTCTTCTCTAGAGGGTTGGAATTGAGCATGGAGACATACGATCGTCCAACCATGGGCTTCCCAACAACTGGGATAGGAGAAGAACGCACATCCTTCATAGCAACAGCCTTTTCCTTTTGATTCTTTATAAATAGCTGATTTTAATCCTTACTTAGTTGACGAAGGGCGTAATCCCTCTCCTTGGTAACCTTTTCCAGGAGCAATATGGCCACGAGCTCCGTTTCCTTTCCTAGATTTTCCAAACTAGGGTTTGTGTGGACAACTTCCACAGATTCACCTGACTCAATCCCTTTTGTGTAGACCCCTTTGCTGCAATTGCACTGGTCGAACATTATTTGGAATCCCAATTGGGATTTCCATAGCTGAATTCGCCATCAATTTGTGCGTATACACAATCCAAAGGGAGGTTGAAAAGTGCGAGAGAAATAATGTGTTTGAAAAAAGAGAGGATTTTAGAGAGAGGAAAAGAAAGAGAGAGAAAGTATTTTCGATTGTTGGTATCTTGAATTGCGAGTGAGTAGTCCTACCGCGGTCGAGCAGCAATGAAGCTATGCCAGATGTATCCACAACCAAAGCTATTTTCCCCTCCAAACGTAGCTTTGATAAGATACATGACCATCGAAAAGTTTTCCTGGTGCCTCCATGTTCATAAATGAAAAACAATCGTCCTTTGCAACGCTCAACAGATTCTAGAACTGCATTGCATATTTGAAGTTTATCTTGATTTAAGGATGAATGCATTTTCAAATGTTCAGATGAGGGTCGTGGTGGATCGTAAGACAGCTCCTCTTGTAGCAATCTGTTATTGTTCTGTGGTATCAATCCATAGTTGGCAACCGATAACGTGGAAAAACCTTCCGAGGACTGTCCATTCTTTCTCGGTAGCAGGTCTATCTTAACCAAACAAAACTCCTTTTTCATTGCATCTGGGATAATAAAAGTGTTGCAATTACATATTTGTCCCTATCTGTATTCAATGTCATCGGCTAGGTCGGTCTAGTGTTGCTCCCGTAATTGCAAGACATCACCAACTTCGCAAAAGAGCAGCATTGTGATAAATAACTCCTATAATTGATGGCCAGACTAGTGTAGTTCTACCTCATATAAAGCCTTATGCAACTCTCCATTGCGTTGTAGGATGCCTTGGTGGTAGCATGCCTCCTTGTATATGGGGCAGACTATGTTTCCCACTCTACATATATTTCATCATACGATTTTTTCCTTTGACTATGTTCAATGGCATGTGTAGATAAAAGAGTTCCTCTGCTGCTGGATGTGCATATACTAATCTTCCAATCACATTGATCCTGTTCTTCCTCATGATCCATTTTTTCCCTTGGTTGTCCCATGGGAATTTTTTTTAGAAAATCCACATAAGTCAAATTTTGAGCAATCCCTAAAACCATGTTTGTGCACATCCATAGTACAAACATTGTCCCTTGTGGATCTGTGTTCGTCAACACATCTCGCAGGTCGTCATTTTCTTGAAAAATAACTACTTGTTCATTTTTCAAATGAAAGTATAATCTTCAACTGCTGGTTGCCTAAAATGAATGGGGATGTCGAGGATCCGCCAGCAAGCTTCAGAGGTAGAAACATATCTGCCAATTCATTTTCGGAGAGGCTTAGTTGTGTTGAAGAGTAAGATATATGAAGTGAAGTTTAATAATAACGTTTACTTGCACCCAAGGTTGGGCTGAACTTCGTCAAGTGTGCTTTCCGCATGTATTTCAGTTGTGGGTCCTTCGTTTGTATTCCTTTCTATGACATTTTTGGCACGGTCAGGTCCTTTGGAGATGTATTTGAATAGATATTTTATTGATTTGGACCTATTGCACAATTATACATTTATATATGCTTGATATTTCACCAGAAGACCTCGATTATAAGGTACTACATATCTATAATATCTACAAAGACATGATTAGTTGTATTCGCGTTTATGTTTTTAAATTCATTTAGAAGTGAAGAACTAAGCTAATGGGCAAAGTTATACCCGTTATCAAGTTTCACACATTTTTATCCATGATTCTGCCATCATTTCTTCTTCTGCATGTCGAAAAAGCATTCTCATTGATAGATGTAGTACTTAGGGGGGGGGGGATAAATTAAAATATTTTCAATCAAATTCATGAAAATATGAAATAAAAGTTACTATCTATATAAATATTTTAATAAATCAATATATTGCTGAAAAATAAAATTATCTCTAAAAGTCATCATTTTAATTGTTCTTGTCGTTTTTCATCAAGCCGGTTAGTTTTATTTATAATAAGCCTCTTATTACATTTAGTCCTATCAGATGGTCATACAAGCTCAATGACTAGGAACATAACAGAGCAAGAAAGCTAGCTATCAAAGGAATTACAGTCCGAAGCCCCCATGGCTTTTACATAAAATGGCAACCAGCTCCATAGGCTATTTTCCTCCAAGATGAAAAGCACGATTATTCCTTTCATACCAATTATGATAGATCGTTGCAGCATGGATACTTCTCCGTACAGCTTGTCTCTTTGACTTCACCATAAGGGCTTTAGTAACCCAGGCAAACCATTCAGACCATGCCCTTGCACCAGCATTTAGTCTCATCATATGACAAACCTCCATAGCGACCTGCTTCGATAAAGATCATGCATAGAAAAGACGAGCATGGTTTCTCGAGCTAGGTTGCAAAGTACACATATATTATCATCAACTAGATTGTGTCTGAAGAGCCAATCCTTTACTCTGAGCTTATTCTTCAAGGCTAGCCAGGTGATGCAACCGGCCTAGGGAGAACCTTCGTATCCCATGCTAGTCTCCACCATGCAATTTTTGGAGGTCAGACACAGGAAGCTTATAAGCAACACTCATGTAGGACTTGGAAGATGCTGAGGGGAGCATATGACTAGCAAGCATTTCATCCATGATGCTCAGAAATCCCTTCCAAACCAAACTACTGGTGGACTTGACCTGAACAGTCCATATACTTGCACGCTTTATATAGTATGCATTCACCCATTTGATCTAGATATTTCACTTTTCATGCTCAAAGGCCCAGATTTTCATAATCATCATTGCTTTATTCCACTCATCTAGCTTCTTAAACCCCAACCCTCCTGCTTTTTTCGTTACACAGACATTAGACCATGCCACCAATGATCTATGCTTGCATTCAACTCTACCAGAACACAAGAAAGCTCTATAGATACTCTCAATCTTCTTAATGACATCCCTAAGGAATAAAAAGATCTGGGACCAGTACGATTGGATACTCATGATTATACTAGATATTAAGACCTTCCTACCGGCAATGGAAAGCAATTTGGCTTCCCATGAAGAGATTCTGCTCAAGATCTTCGTAAGGAGAGGCTCATAATACTTAATATGCAGCTTTTACGAAGTGAGAAGGACTTCTAAGGAATGAAAGAGGAGAGTCTCCTTAGGGATTTCAGCAATCTGAGTGAGCTCTTGCACTTGAAGAGGGCTCAAACCACTTAAGTATATGGAGCTTTTAGCCTTATTTGCAGCAAGGTCAGAGAATTTTTCAAAGTGATCAAGTTGCCTTCTTATGAGAGATATAGATTAAGCATCACCCCTTGAGAAAATGACTAGATCGTTAGCAAAGCAAAGCTGAACTAAAATCAGCTTCTTGCATTTAGGGCGAAATCCAAACTTTGAGTTTTTAGCCATACGTTGCATTGGTCTGTGAAGATACTCTACGTCGAACATAAATATATATGGAGAAAGAAGATCCCCTTTCCTTAGACCTTTAGCACCACTGAAATATCCTTCCAAGCAGTCATTTATAACACAAGAGAAAGATGATGAAGTAAGGTAGCAAACAAGTCTGTCAAGTAAGGTAGCAGATCATAGATGAAAGGCCATTCAAGAGAATCAAAAGCTTTCCAAATATCCACTTTGATCATGCAACGGAGAGTAATGGATTTACGTTCATATCCCACCAAAAGCTCATGCGCAACAAGAATGTTATTCACTATATTCCTTCCCTAAACAACAGCTCCCTGAGTGAAGCTACTAATTTCTAGTAACACCAGCTGTAGTTTCGAGGCCAAGTGCTTTGAAATAACTTTATAAAGGATATTGAAGCATGAAATGAAAGGGTAATCGGACACCTTTAAAGCATTAGGAGATTCAGGAACAAGGTTTATATTGGTAGCATTCAGCTGTTTTAAGAGTTTTCCATCCCCTTCTCCTTCAAATCCCTCTCAGTCTGCATAGGTAAAAGCTCTTCCTGTGATCCTACGACAACCTTCTTAGGACGCCCTCTCTCCCCTTTCGCTGGGGGAATGTTGGGGCAACATCCCTGTCACCCGGCTAGAGGTTTTTGCCTTTCCCCCTTTCCGTCTCCATTCCAGGTGTGCTCGTCGTTCTTTCATCTCATAGAAATCATCAACAACCCCCTGATGCTAAATTTATCAGCAACTTCATCTTCAATATAAACAAGCAAGTACTCTCTCAAAAACACATCATCAATTTTATTACGAAATTGCATCTTCATAATCTTCATTGTTGAAAAAGCACATTTAGTTGTTGCCATCATACTAGAAGAGAAAAAATAAGTCAAATCAACCTACAATTGAGAATAAGAAAAATTTATATTCTCTAACAAGAAATACAAATATAAAAACAAGTCTCAAGATGTTTAAATGCCACCTCCAAATCAATGGATAAATATTATGTTTTCGATTTAAGGTCATATGATACTACTGTTGTCTGATGTATAAAATTAGTATTTAAGTTCACTTACTCTCACTATTAATTAATTAAACTAATGTAGTAGTGGAAATAAGGATCGATACCACAGAGACAGTTGTTCAAATGATTTAAGCTAATTATTAATCTAATATTACCTATAATTGTGAAGTAAGTTGTTTGTTTGTTTGTTTGTTTGTTTTTTTTTTTTGGGGTGGGGATGTGTTTGATGTATAAAAGCTAGGATTAAATAATAAGAACTAAGAAAACGATTAAATTACTAAGAAACGCACTTCTGATGTGGTTGGAAAACAATTGGATTAAAGTGTAGAAAACTTCATAAATCCATTCTAGCATAGAGAATTAATCATTGATAACAATTGATGTGATTAATGAGTTGATTTCTTCTATGATTGGTTTGATTGTAAAATAAGATTCTCTTAAATTACGTTTTCTAAATTATTGACTATCAAATAAGAATGTATAATCAACCTAATCAAATTAATCCAACATACCAATGTATATGTCAAACTAAATAAGGTCGTATCAAATATGGAACAAACCAAACACGAATCATTAGAAAAAGATATTTTTTTATCAATTCACATGCAAAAGGTTCTAATCAATTCATGATCAAAAGAGTGTATCATTTTGATTAGATGCTACTGATATGACCAAATGAGAATGTGTCATTAGCTTAATTTATAATTTAACATAAGTTAGGTGATCAATCCAAGTTGTATTAATTGTTAATTTGATAAAGTTCAAACCTTTTACAACAATCATAGCATGAACAGATCTGGTTTCAATCATGTTAAGTCCATAATCTCATAATCCCTTTACTAGAACTTCGTTATGAGGTCTCCTACCAAAGATCTACTCACTCATGATTGAATTAAACAAAACAAACATGATTGAAATAACAAGTAATGTACACATCATCAAAAGAGAGAGATAAAGATTTATACTTGATTGAAGAACAGTAGTAAAAGTAGTTTTTGAATCTCCAAAACACCAAGGATCAGAAGCTAAGCAATAGTTCTATGTTTTTAAGGCCTAAGATCTATCAAAAAGTTGATAAAGTTACATTAATAAAGTCGAAATAACGTTTCTATTTATAGGAAAATGAATAATAGAAAGATATGTGGTGAAAAATCTAAATTTCTAATGAAATGTATTGTCAAAATCTTCGTGCCATGCCCGTGACAGTCGTCATCTGCTTAGGTTTAGTCTTTAAGCTTAGAAATCGATAGCAAATACATCGTTTAGTCTCCATGTCTTCGTAATTCGCTGAAAGATTCCATAAAGAGGTCGTCACAACTTTGATCGCTTTTCATAACTCGTGCAAAGCATCTTTTCTCGACCAAATCTATGACAAAAATGAACAAACAACAGTACCAATATTCCAAGAACTAAAACACAAAACATAAAGTAACGACACAAAATATTCCTACAATAAAGAAATTAACTTAGAAAAATATGAGTGCTTTCACACTCATCAAACTTCCCTAAGCCTAACCTTTGCTCGTCCTCGAGCAAGACAAAAGACTCAATCAAGCGAGATGCAATAACAATTTCCATAACTTGAGTAATTACGTAATCAGAGTGCAAGACATGCAATAGATCATTTACACTAAATATATGTCGAAAGAACCAAACATTCTAAAGTCACCCATCATCCCAATTCATATCACATAAATTATCCCTCAAATCATCCCCTTTATACGGTCCTTCACACCCTCATAGATATTCCCAAGGTGCAGCAAGACAAAATGTTTTTGAAACTCATTCTCAATATTCATTGTATTCCACCCCCGTTACTTCCTTACACTCAGAAATGCATCCGACGTGGCTTTTTCCCAAAACTATCAAGGTCTCAGAGGAGGTCTAGATTTCCTACTGGATATATATCTTTTTTTTTTTCAAGCTCATCTTATTAAATACCATATCCCCCCTTTTATCCGTAGATGATAATTTAGATTACCGAGGTATGGGACATAGTATTTTGAAGATTTTTACTTGTGTAAATTGCTTTGGTAATTTTCTTTCTTTTTTTTTTTTTTCTTTCCATTTCATAAGTAGGTTTAGAACATTCTTTAGTAACAAAAAATAACATAATGGTGACCATAGAAGACGAGTAGTTTGTAAATAATTATTTTTTTTTTCAAAAACTCACACCATGCTCCCCTATAATCGGTGGATATAGTCATAGATGACGTAAAAGGGAAACATAGAGAATTTTAAATGTCTATCTACGGTTCAAGTCACCACTAAAGCCCTATGTACACATGAAAGAGTCATATCATAGGGGAATAATAGAATAGCGTTAGGCAGGATATAAACTTCCTTAGAGATGATATTTAAACTGCATATACTAGTGTAACAATCATAATAATAATCCTCATCATTTTACTATGCTCAAGCCATGGTTAAAAAAAACAAAGACACAATTTTTTCCCTTTTTCCTCTTTTTTTTTTCCGATTTTCTAATTTTTCTTTTCAATTTTGCAAAAATTTCAATGAAAAATGACTCAAAATAAAATAAAAGAACCTAGTCACCAACCTCCCCAAGCCTAAGCTAAACATTGTCCTCAATGTGAAAAATATGCAATAAAAAATAAAAAATGGATAGCATATCTTATAAAATCAAGCTTATAGAGAATCTCAAAACACCTTAATCATGCCCCAAATGATAATTTTTGCAACTTCTCATCCATCTCCTTGACTGTCTCCCCTTGTGAAAGTGGATATTGCTCTTGAGACATCTCAAAAGAAATAATTTGTACACATAAAAGCAACGAAACCTCTCTCCCTTCCAACAAGATCAATAGAATCACTTTACAAAATCATGTGTAGCAATTTGATGATATAAGTGAAACTAAAGAGACATACATGTATATATCTAGAATGGATAGAATAAAATTAAGCATAAGATAAATCACATACAAGATAAATTGGAAAATTACTTAATTTGATGGCATGAACTATTATTTGTAAGATATAATATGTGAATCTTTGTTTTTTTTATCAGGTTTGGTCCCTTTTCTCCTTTTTGGTTTGTGTTTCCTTCGTTTTTATTTTTCGTTTTTATTCTTCAACATGTAAAATATCCCCTCCAAAATTTCTAATTTAAGAGTAAAATGCTAAGAAAAAAGGAATTTTTATGCATTGGTTTATCACTTAAGCTTATTCACCTATGTTTTTCATATTCCATAATCAATTAAGTGCATAAGAATATGCAATGCACAAACAGATATAATACACCAAATTCACTAATGAAGATAAAATTACATAGATTGATATGAAGGTAAAAATGACAGACAACAATGCATAGAATTGACTCAAAATAGAAACCAACAAAAGATAAACTGACTTAATCCTATGACAGACTCGACCTAAAGAACATGGTAGAAAACATCCTCAAGCCTAGATTGTTCATAATCTAAGAAGCTATATATTAAATGCATGACTGAGACAATCTAGCTAATCCTAAAATAGCTACTGTGGTGGAGGAGGTGGTGGCCAAGTCCAACAAGGAAGATGTCCAAAAAAGTAATCACGCTGATCTGCCCAACACTGCGTACGCTCATCTATCATGTTGATGCGCTCACCCTGTCGAGTGATCTCATTTCTATATCTCTGTATAACTTTCCGCGGCGCTATCAACTCATTATGTTGCCACTGCAGCCCATGCTCAATCCTCTGAATCCCAGCACGCCAATCATAATGCTCCTGAGGTTGGAAATTAGGAGGAGGTGGTGGATATTGACCCCCTTGAGGAATAGGATGGCCAAGTTACCGATCATAGTGAAATAGAGGTGCATTTGTAGCTTGAGACGGCCCTCCTACATCATCATGTGTTGGTGCAGCAACATCCTCCATCTCTTCATCACCGTCATTATCACCATCATCATCATAATCACCATTTGGAGAAAACAACCAATTCTCCTCATCCTTCGGTGACATCCCTTCACAAGGTACTCTAATACAGTCTGAATCCTTCGTCGAACCCTGAGGGCAATAAAAATACTCCTTTCCAACCTTCTTAAACAAATACTTTCCCGTAAAATCATCCACACCTATTAAAAAGGTGCCATCTTTCACCGGATCAACATCACTCAAGCTCACTTCAATAAGTAGCTAAAGGAGTGATCAAACCTCCAATAACAATCGCACCCTTGTTCGCAGTCGCCACTACCTCCAAATGTGTTGCCAAAAAGACAGCAAAATACACACTCGTCTCCTCCAACAATCCCGAAAATAAAAACACCTCCGTCCGAGAAATAGCTCCTCTACTTTGGTCATTGGCATAAATAGTATTGGCCAAATGCCAATACATAGTCCTAATCGCCAGGTTAAGGATTTGCGTACTCTTCGCCAACTTTCCGCAACGAATGAATGCTCATCATCTTGAACTCCTTTGTAATAGCCTTCTCCCCTTCATTCTTGAAGCCATACACCTCTTCAAACTCCACGAGAGACATATCACGCCTCATATTCGCGAGTTGGAAGCTTATCTTGCTCCCAATCAACCTCATCAATCCCCACACTCAATGTGCTTAACACTTCAAGTGTTAGTTTCTTGTACGTCCTTCATTACTTGTTTAGGAAATCCTCCCAACTAATTCTTTCACCCATCCACAAAATGTCGTCCTAAACTCCTACACTCATGTAATTCCGCACATCCAACCATCGTGTTTGCACCACCGATCTCTTCTTCAACACCTCATATCTATCAAGATAATGCTTGTCGGTCAAGTTTACACGCTTAGGATAAGGTGTAAGCGCTTCCCGACCCGTACGTGCCCTACTAGTACTCATCGCAGTGGTTTTTTGCCTCTTCCATATGTTCATCGTCCTAACAACCAAACAACCACAATACTATAATTCACCCACAACCCAAGAACTCCAAAACCCCCACCCATCAAATCTTCAAAACGCGTCCAACAATCCAAAATCACTCTAACCATGCCTTGGATGTCGACCTCCAAAGTTGATAGAGTAGATTGAAGTGTTGAATTAGGCTAATTAATGAGAATTGAAAATTTTGGACTTAGGGTTTGAGGTTCGGATTTTGATGGTTTTTGAGTTGTTAGTGGTGAATCGAGGATGGAAATGGTGTAGAACAAGTGCATATGATGATTTTAGGAAGATTAGAAACAAGAATAATGAGGTTTGGTTGAGATTTGAGGATTTAAGGTTAAGGCAGAATCATTTGTGAGAGTTCGAGTCAAGAAAATGGGAAGAAAATGTGAAAAACAGAGCATTCACAAGTCTTTCAGCAACCCGTCACGGGCATGACGCTTCCAAAATAACCAGCATTGTGCAATTCCCATTCGTCACGGGCATGATACGAGCGTCACGGGCATGACACGAGCCTCACTGGCGTGACACGAGCGTCACGGGAGTGACGTTCCAAAATAACCAGCAATGTGCATTTCCCATTCGACACAGGTGTGACAGGCACTGTCACGCCCGTGACAACTAGGAATCCTGGTTTTTGACTTTGGTTTCAGTCAGGAAAATTTTTTAATAACCCTAAACCATTATGAACTCTTTATAACACATGTTTGGGACGTGTTTGGATGAAAATCAAGTTTGGAATCGCTTCAAATCATTTTTTAAAGAACACCACATATAATAGGCCTATTCTAAGCTAACTAAAACTAAACTATCTAAATGCTTAAATTAGCGTGGGTTGCCTCCCAAGTTCCGCTGTTGTTCAACGTCGTTGGCTCAAAAACGTTTTAGCGCTTAGTTACGTTTAATTGGTGAAACCACCTTCATAGAAAACTCATCTTCCCATTGTCTCAAAAATCCATCAAAATAAGACTTGAATTGGTGACCATCGACCTTAAAAATTTTATTCGAATCCAAATTCTGGATTTCAATTGCACCATACTCAAACACCTTAGTCACCAAAAATAGTCCTTCCCATCTTGACCTGAGCTTGTCCGGAAAAAATTTTAAATTTGAATTAAAAAGTAGAACTTTATCACCTTTCTTAAAATTTTTCCTTGAGATCATTTTGTCATGCAATAATTTGGTTTTGTCCTTGTAAATTATTGCATTTTCATACAAATTATTTCGAATCTCTTCAAGCTCTTGTAATTGGAGCCGATGATTTTTAACCCTATCTTTGTAATTCGTGTTCATTTGCTTAATTGCCCAATATGCTTTGTGTTCAATTTCAACTGGCAATTAACATGCTTTACCAAATAAAAATTTATAGGGAGACATCGCTATGGGTGTTTTATATGCCGTTCGATATGCCCATAAAGCATCATCAAGTCTCAAACTCCAATCCTTTCTATTAGGATTCATCATTTTTTCGAGAATTGATTTAATCTCTCGATTTGATACCCCTGCCTAACCACTTGTCTGAGGTTGATATGCAATGTAGATGCTATGATTAACATGATATTTCTTTAACAGAGCTTCGACTACCCGATTACAAAAATGGGTACCCCTATCACTAATAATAGCTCTAGGGATGCCAAATCTACTAAAAATTTGATTTTTAATAAATCTGACTACCACCTTAGCATCATCCGTCATAGTTGTTGTAGCCTCCACCCATTTTTGAGACATAATCAATTGCTAATAAGATATAAAAATTACCAAATGAGTTAGGAAAGAGCCCCATAAAATCTATACCGCAAACATAAAAAATTTCGCACATGTGTATAGATTTTAATGGCATTTGATCTCTTTTAGAAATATTTCCCGTCCTTTGGCATCTATCATACCTTTGCACAAAATCATAGGCATCCTAATTCAAAGTAGGCTTGAAAAATCCATATTTTTTGACTTTGTGAGTAGCTCGTCTTACTTCAAAATGCCCACCAACTTCATAGGCATGACAATGCTCTAAAATTGATAAAATTTTATTATCCGGCACACGACGCCTAATCACCCCATGGGAACAAAATTTAAGCAAATATGGATCCTCCCAGATATAATATTTGACATCACTCTTGATTTTATTTTTATGGTGCCTGGAGATGTCCATAAGCAATTACTTGATCACCAAATAATTCACTAAATCAGGATACCAAGGATGAAAGCCATAAATTGAGTATAAATACTCATTTGGGAACATTTCTGAAATTGGTAAAATATCTCCATCATTTACTCTTGTCACATAATGATTTGTCACATAATTTTCAGCCCCTTTCTTATCTCGGATCTCAATATCATACTCTTGTAAAAGGAGAACCCAACGCAGAAGCCTCGGTTTTGACTCCTTTTTCTTACGTAAATATTTCAATGCAGCATGATCTGAGAAAACAATGACTTTTGTGTCCAATAAAAATGATCTAAATTTTTCTAAGACAAAAATGATTACATACAACTCTTTTTCAGTCGTTGTATAATTACATTAGGCCTCATCTAGCGTCCTTGACGCGTAATAAATTACGTGAGGGACTTTGTCAACTCTTTGACCCAAAACAGCGCCTACGACTTTAACACTTGCATCACACATTATCTCAAATGGATAATTCCAATCCGGTGGCTGAATTATGGGCGTAGAAATTAATTTCTACTTCAACTTCTCAAAAACTTCTTTGCACTTTTCATCAAAATCAAATGTAGCTTCTTTCTTCAATAATTGACAGAGTAGTTGTGCAATTTTTGAAAAGTCTTTTATGAATCTTCTGTAGTAATCAACATGTCCTAAAAATGTCTTTACTTAACGCACACATGTGGGATAGAATAGTGATTTAATTACTTCAACTTTAGGCTTGTCAATCTCCAATCCCTTCGTCGAGACAACATGTCCCAGAACAATTTCTTCTTCCACCATAAAATGGCATTTTTCACTGTTAAGGATCAAATTGGTTTCAACACATCTTTTAAGCACCAGCTCCAAATCCTTGATACATTTTTCAAAATGAATCTTCATACACGGTAAAATCATCCATAAATACCTCAATAATATGGGCTACATAATCAGAAAAAATGGACATCATATACCTTTGCAACGTCGCAATAGCATTACATAGCCCAAAGGACATACGCCGATATGCAAAGGTACCAAATGGACATGTGAATGTCATTTTGTCTTGATCCTTAAGTACTATCACAATTTGATTATAACCAAAATATCCATCCAAAAAGCAATAATATGATCTATCAGCTAACCTTTCGAGCATTTGATCGATAAACGATAATGGAAAATGATCTTTTCGTGCGATTGAATTTAATTTGCGATAGTCAATGCACACACGCCATCCAATTTGGATTCTAGTGGCAATCATCTCACCATTATCCTTTTCTACAACAGTTAAACCCAATTTCTTTGGTACAACATAGATTGGACTGACCCACTAAGAATCTATAGTTGGAAAGATGACACCAGCATCAAGAAGTTTTAAAATTTCACTCTTGACAACTTCCATCATTGGAGGTTTTAAGTGTCGTTGAGGCTCCCTTGATAGTTTGGAACCGTCCTTAAGTAAAATATGATGCATACACATAGAGGGACTAATTCCTTTGATATTAGCTACTGTCCATCGAATTGTAGTTTTTATACTTTTTGAGTATACTAACTAGAGCTTCTTCTTACTCCACATATAATTTGCTCGAAAGAAGTATTGGGAGATTTTCTCCATCACTCAAATACACATACTTCAAATGAGCTGGTAACTGCTTTAATTCCAATTTTGGTGGACTTTGAACAAATGGAAGAATTTTCTCATGATTAATTGGCAGTTCTATCATACTCTGATGCGTGCTGTCGTTTACACGTCAAATTAATATTTAAGAGCACCCACTTCACTCTATAAATATAGAATTAAAT